>JAQZBX010022151.1:0-31784 GCA_029593785.1 Cabassous unicinctus | reverse complement strand
AGAAGACATTGAGCGAACGCAAAGAAGAATTTGAAATCCTGAACAGAAAAGTAACAGAACTCATTGGAGTGAAAGACACAATAGGTGAGATAAAAAACACATTTGAGGCATAAAACAGCGGACTTGAAATGATAGAAGAAAGAATAAGTGACACCAAAGACAGAACAGCTAAAATTGAAGAGAGAAAAGAACAGAGAGAGAAAAGAATGGAAAAAAAATGAGCAAGGGACCAGAGAGTTGAATGACAACACAAAACGCAACAACATACGGGTCATGGGAGTTCCAGAAGGAGAAGAGAAGGGAAAGGGGCAGAAAGAGTATTTGAGGAAATAATAACTGAAAATTTCCCAACTCTCACGAAAGAAATGAACTTACATGTCCAAGAAGCACACCGTACCCCAATCAGAATAAATCCAAAAAGATCTACACCAAGACACATACTACTCAGAATGTCAAATGTCAAAGATAAAGAGAAAATTCTCAGAGCAGCAAGAGAGAAGCAAACGACCACGTACAAGGGATTTCCAGTAAAACTTAGTGCAGATTTCTCTTCAGAAACCATGGAGGCAAGAAGACAGTGGTATGATACAATTAGGAAACTGAAAGAGAAAAACTGCCGGCCAAGAATTCTTTATCCAGCAAAACTGTCCTTCAAATATGAAGAGGAGTATAAAGTATTCACAAACAAACAGAAACTAAGAGAATTTGCAAAAAAGAATCCATCTTTGCAGGAATTATTAAAGGAAGCCTTAGAACATGAAAGAAAAAGACAGGAGAGAGAGGCTTGGAGGAGAGTATAGAAGAAAGAATAGTAGAAAGGATAACCAAAAGAGCAGAAAGAGAGACAAAAACAAGATGACATATGAAAACCAAAGAATAAAATGGAGGAAGTTAATAGTGCATTTACAGTAATATCATTGAATGTGAATGGAATAAACTCCCCAATCAAAAGATATAGGCTGATAGAATGGATAAAATAACATGAGCCATCCATATGCTGCTTACAAGAAACTCACCTTAGACCCAGGGACACAAAACGGCTGAAAGTGAAAGGTTGGGAAAAGATACTCCATGTGAATAGTAACCAGAAAAGAGCAGGGGTAGCTATACTAATATCAGACAAAACAGACTTTAAATGCAAAAAAGTTATAAGAGATACAGAAGGCCATTATATATTAATAAAAGGGATGATCCACCAGGAAGATATAATAGTCATAAATATTTACACACCTAACCAGGGTGCCCCAAAATATATGAGACAAACTCTGGCAAAACTGAAGGGAGAAATAGACATTTCTACAATAATCGTTGGAGACTTCAACACCCCACTCACATCATTAGATAGAACAACTAGACAGAAGATCAACAAGGAAACAGATAACTTGAACAATATGATAAACAAATTAGACCTAACAGACATATACAGAACATGCATCCAAACTCAGAGGGTTATACATTCTTCTCCAGTGCCCATGGATCTCTCTCCAGGATAGACCATATGTTAGGTCACAATGCAGCTCTCAATAAATACAAAAAGATTGAAATTATACAAAGCACCTTCTCAGATCATAATGGAATGAACTAGAAATCAATAACAGACAGGAAAAAAGTAAATTCACAAATGTGTGGAGACTGAACAACACACTCCTAAATAATCGGTGGGTCAAAGAAAAAATTGCAAGTGAAATCAGTAAATATATGGAGACAAATGAAAATGAGAACACAATGTATCAAAACTTATGGGGTACGGCAAAGGCAGTCTTGAGAGGGAAATTTATAGCCCTAAATGCCTATATTAAAAAACAAGAAAGAGCTAAACTCAAAGATTTAACTGAACAACTAGAGAAACTAGAAAAAGAACAGCAAAGCAATCCCAAAGCAAGCAGAAGGAAAGAAATAATAAAGATTAGAGCAGAATAAATGAAAATGAGAACAGAAATACAATAGAGAAAATCAACAAAACCAAAAGCTGGTTCTTTGAGAAGATCAATAAAATTGACAAATCCCTAGCTAGACTAACAAAGAAAAGAAGAGAGAAGATGCAAATAATTACAATCAGAAATGAAAGGGGGGAAGTTACAAATGACCCCACAGAAATAAAAAGAATCATAAGAGGATATTATGAGAAACTATATGCCAACAAAATAAACAACCTAGATGAAATGGACAAATTCCTAGAAACTCACAACCAACCTACACTGATGCTGCAAGAAATACAAGAACTTAACATACCAATCACATTTAAGGAGATTGAATCCATCATAAAAAATCTCCCAGCAAAGAAAAGTCTAGGACCAGATGGTTTCACAGGTGAATTCTACCAAGCATTTAGAAAAGAATTAACACCAATCCTGTTTAAACTTCTCCAAAAAATTGAAGAGGAGGGAAAATTACCGAACAGTTTTTATGAAGCCAACATCACCCTAATACCAAAGCCAGATAAAGATTCTACAAGAAAAGAAAATTACAGGCCAATCTCTTTAATGAATATAGATGCAAAAATTCTCAACAAAATAATTGCAAATCAAATCCAACAGCATATCAAAAGACCTATACATCACAACTGAGTGGAATTTATTCCTGGTATGAAAGGCTGGTTCAACATAAGAAAATCAATCAATGTAATACGCCACATTAACAAATTGAAGGAAAAAAAACACATGATCATCTCAATTGATGCAGAAAAGGCATTCGACAAAATCCAGCATCATTTTTTGATAAAAACATTTCAAAAGATAGGAACAGAAGGAAAATTCCTCTATATGATAAAAGGCATATATGAAAAACCCACAGCCAACATTATACTCAATGGGGAAAGGTTGAAAGCTTTCCCTCTAAGATTGGGAACAAGACAAGGATGCCCACTGTCACTATTGTTTTTCAATATTGTACTAGAAGTTCTAGCTAGGGCAATTAGACAAGAAAAAAAAATTAAAGGCATCCAAATAGGAAAAGAGGAAGTAAAATTCTCACTGTTTGCAGATGACATGATCCTGTACTTAGAAAATCCTGAAGTATCCACGACAAAGCTACTTGAGCTAATAAATGAGTTCAGCAAAGTGGCAAGATACAAGATCAACACACAAAAATCAGTAATGTTTTTGTACACTAGTACTGAACAACCTGAGGAGGAAATCAGGGGAAAAATTCCATTTTCAACAGCAACAAAAAGACTCAAATACCTAGTAGGTAATTTAACCAAAGAAGTACAGGACCTATATGCAGAAAACTACAAAACAACGCTAGAAGAAATTTAAAAAGACCTAAACAAATGGAAAGACATTCCATGTTCATGGATTGGAAGAATAAATATTGTGAAGATGTCAATCTTATACAAACTGATTTATAGATTCAATGCAATATCAATCAAAATCCCAACAGCTTACTTTACAGAATTAGAGAGGGCAATTACCAATTTCATCTGGAAGGGTAAGTGTACCAAAATTGCCAAAAGCATTCTAAAAAAGAAGAGCGACTTAGGAGGAATTTCACTGCCTGACCTTGAAACATATTACAAAGCTACAGTGGTCAAAACAGCATGGTACTGGCATAAAGATAGACACGTGGATCAGTGGAATAGAATTGGGAACCCAGAAATAAACCCTCACCTATACAGTCAACTGGTTTTTGACAAACCTACCAAGTCCATTCTAATGGGAAAAAGCAGTCTCTTCAACAAATGGTGTTGGGAGAACTGGATATCAATAACCAAAAGAATGAAAGAGAATCCCTATCTCACCCCCTATACAAGAATCAACTCAAAATGGATCAAAGATCTTAATATAAAAGCCAGGACCATAAAACTGCTAGAAGAAAATGTAGGGAAACATCTTCAAGACCTTGTGGTAGGTGGTGGTTTCTTGGACCTTACACCCAAAGCACATACAATAAAAGAAAAAAATAGATAAATGGGACCTCCTCAAAATTAAACACTTTTGCACCTCACAGGATCTTATCAAAAGGGTGAAAAGGCCGCCAACTCAATGGGAAAAAATATTTGGAAATCACATATCTGATAAGGGTTTAATATCGAGGATATATAAAGAGCTGTTACAACTCAACAATAAAAAGACAAACGACCCAATTAAAAAATGGGCAAAAGACTTGAATAGACATTTCTCCAAAGAAGAAATACAAATGGCAAAAAAACACATGAAGAAATGCTTAACATCACTCATGATTAGGGAAATGTAAATCAAAACTACAATGAGGTATCATTTCACACCTATCAGACTGGCCAGTACTAAAAAGACAGAGAACTAGAAGTGTTGGAGAGGATGTGGAGAGACAGGAACACTTATTCACTGTTGATGGGAATGTAGAATGTACAACCACTATGGAGGACTGTTTGGCAGTTCCTAAAGAAGTTGAATATAGACTTGCCACGAGACCCAGCAATACCACTACTGGGTATATACCCAGAAGAACTGAGAGCAGTGACATGAACAGACATCTGCACACCGATGTTCATAATGGCGTTATTCACAATGCCAAAAGTTGGAAACAAACCAGGTGTCCATCAATAGAAGAATGGATAAACAAACTGTGGTCTAGTCACATGATGGAATATTATGCAGCTGTAAGAAGAAATGAAGTTGTTAAGCATATGACAACATGGATGAACCAGGAGGACATTAGGTTGAGCGAAGCAAGCCAGACACAAAAGGACAAATACTGTATGAATGCATTACTCTGAACCAAATATAATTGTGTAACATATTGTTTGATTCAAAAAATTTTTTATATGTATCCAGTACATTTAATTGAGAAATGTATATATTTATTCATCTGTGTTTACTTTTTAGTTTTTAATTGTTTATATTTTCAATAATTAAATGTACAAAATAAAGTAAAAAAGTCATGAAATGTCAGATAAAAAAAAAAGAGAGGGAGGACTGTGAATTCTTTTCTATGCATAGTGCCATATTTTTGAAAATGAAGATAATGAGGTTTCAAAGATATTTGAATTTGCAAATATTCCAAATTCCATAGCAAAAAAAATGAGGAAAGTGTTGGCTTTCAGGATGTGGAATCTTTAGGATGGGAATTTAAACCTCAAGAAGGCCAGGATGATGTCTCAGGTTTGTAGTCCCAGGGCCCAGCATATCATCTGACACGTATAGCTGGTCAATGAAGGCTTGTCAGAAAATACTCAGCAAAGCTGGGAAGGCATTTCCAAAATGATATCAAACAAGTTTCAGGAATTGGCATCTTAATTGTGGAAAGTTTCAGCATGCCCAAAATTCACCAAAATTTTGATGATTTCATTTTTTAATGGTGCATGCTTTCAAAATTATAAAATTCCATTTTATTTACATATAAAATGTACATGACTCTCCATTCCTGAAATGTGTGCTGTGCTCAATCACTTCTTTCCAAAGAGTACAACATGGAAAAGGAGAGAAAAATAGTAATTTTACAGTGGAGGAAACTGACAAACACTGCCTCAGCCAGGTGGTCAAGATCAATGTCAACAGTGCTAAGTCATCTTGGTTGTATTAGTCAGCCAAAGGGGTGCTGATGCAAAATACCAGAAATCTGTTGGCTTTTATAAAAGGATATTTATTTGGGGTAGAAGCTTACAGTTACCGTGCATAAGTTACTTCCCTCACAAAGTCTGTTGCCACGTGTTGGAGAAAGATGGCTGCCAATGTCTGCAAGGATTCAGGCTTCCTCTTCCTCTTAAGGCTCTGTGGTCCCAGCTTCTTCCAATATAAGCTGTAGGCTAGGATAAATCTCATCTCTCTCCCCGGGCTTGTTTCTCTCTGTGCTTAGCTGCTCTGCTCTCTCCACAAGGCCAGCTGTAAACTATCAGGAGAATGGCTTGTCTCTCTTCCAGGTGCCTCTGCCGTGTCTAATGGAGCCTTCTGTCTTTCCTCACGTATCTGCTTCTCTGTGTATTTACTTCCTGGGGCTCCAACATTAAAACTCCAAACTCTGTCCCCTGCCATGTCTTTTCTATGTGAGTACCTGCCCCTGGGGACTCAACGTCCTACTGATGTGGCCCAACCAAAGCCCTAATCATAATTTAATCATGCCCAGAGGAATAGACCACTTTATAAACAGAATACAATATCTATTTTTTGGAATTCATAAACAATGCCAAACTGCTTCATTGGTATATGGATCCTTGATTTGATTTGATTATAATGGCACTTAACCCTGTGATCTTCCTTTCAAAACACAGTACCCCAGTCTAATCATTAGCAAAACATAAGACAAATCCCAGTGAAGGGACATTCTACAAAATACCTGACCAGTACTCCTCAAAGCTGTCAAGACCATCAAAAACAAGGAAAGCTGAGAAACTGTCATAGCCAGTCATGACTCCTTAGTATGTAATGCAGTATCCTGGATGGGATCTGTCTTAGTTTGCTAAAGGATGCCAATGAAATATACCAGATATGAATTGGCTTATACAGCGGGATTTATTAACTTATAAGCTTGCATTTCCAATGCTGGGGAAAATGTCCAAATCAAGGCACCAGGAGAAGCTCTCTCCACAACGTTTGACTGTTGGTGATCCTGGACTCTTGCCACCTGGCAAGGCACAGTGGTAAGTAACTCTGCCAGTCACTGCCTTCTCCTCCAGGCTCATTTTGTCCCATGTCACATGGCAGTATCTGCTCATGTCTCCCTTCTCCTTGGCGCTTTGTTGGCTCAGCTTCTGGGTTCCTCTATCTGGGGTTTTTCTCTCTCCCGGTTTCCTTGATTTCAACTTCTGGAAGCTTCTCTCTGTTTCTGTGGCTTTTTTCCTTTATCTGTGGCTTATACTCCTCTGTTTATAACAGACTCCAGTAAGGGATTAAGACCCACACTGGGCTACACCCTACTGGAGCAATCTAATCAAACAGCCCTTAACTGATCTAATCTAATCAAAGGTTCACAATAAGTTCAGTTTAAGAACATAATTTCTGGGATCCACAAAAGATTCAAACCAACACAGGATCCCAAGATGGAAAAAAAGGACATTAGGTAAAAACTAAGGAAAACTGAATAGAGTATGGATTTTAGTTAATAAAGATGTATCAGTATTGATTCATTAATTATAACAAACATACCATCCTAATGTTAAGATGTCAATAATAAGGGAAACCAGGTGTGGGGTTGTGGGAACTCTGTACTATTTCTGCAATTTTTCTGTAAATCCAATCTGTTCTAAAAAATAAAGCTTATTTTAGGGAAAAAAGCACATGGACTACAAATAGGTAAAACATAAATATATTCAATTTCTTGCTTTGTTTTCTGTTTTTCCAATAATTTCACATCTAATAAAAAAATTGATTTTGCCCTTTCAATAATAGAAATATGCTTAAAATCCATGTGTGCATCACAGAAATGTATTATGATCTGTACTTTGACAGCCACTATCAAGTACATTTATTGCCAAGGTATCTAGTAGATTAGCTGGCAAACATTAATTTAATTAATTACTGACTTATGTGTAACTAACCTAAAGCCATCAGTAATATCAGTAAGTTACCAATTCTATAATGAAACAAACCACAACATTCTTCAAGTTAGGAGAATTTGTCTTGGATTTGGGGCAAGCTTTATATAAACTCTCATTTTGTAAATTGGATATTACCAGGGAAAAAAATGCTATGAAAATCAAACTGAGTTATTTAAGAAGAGTAACTATTAAATGATAATTTGTACAGCTATTCTGAGAGTGGGACCTTTAGTCTTTTCACCTGTTTTCACAGTCTTATGGTTTTGAACAAAAGTAAGCCAAGTACTGGCTATACCATTAGGTTCTTTTGTTAATTTAACTTCTATAATTAGAAGTCATATAAATTATTCAGAGTAAACTAAATATATTTACTGAATTTCTTGGCTCTAACTTTCATTTTGAACTAATTAAGGGGATGGTCTTTGATAAATCATTTAAACTTTTTGTGTCTTAGTTTCCTTATCTCTAGAAGGGACTAATAGTAGTTATCTGATATGCTGTAGAGTTGTCATGATGGTAAGTACTAGGCATGTAAAAGTGTTCGGAAGGTAAGGTATATTTCAGAGTATTAAAAGGTCTTTATGCCTTTGGTAATTCTTTTGTCATTTACCTTGGGAGATGAATGTTTTCTTGGTATATTAGTGAAATCAATAATCTCATTTTGCATTGCTTTAAGCCCTGAATTTTTGTAAATTCATGAGATAAAATACTTGTATGTAAATATACATCTTTGAAATTAACTGCTAATCATTTGAAAAACTTCCCATTCTGTGATGCATCAACTAACTTCACTATTTACTATGTCTTTGTTTAATTTTGGCATGATTAAAAAATCATTTCATTTTTTAAAAAAAAAGGTCTTTATGAATACAAACATTCACTGGTGGAAAAAACTCTGAGAAGTTATGGTGAATGGGAAAGATTCTGTATGAAGAGAGATGGAGTAAGTTTTCTACACATAAGAGAAAGCCAGATACATTTGTTACATGCATTTATCCAGGTTACTCATTTTGTGGGATATTTCTGTAGTCCGAACATCCCTCTCATTGCCCTCATAGGAATATCAATTTTGGGGGTAAATCTATTATCCTGAAGTTATAACAAGTTAATTAATAGAAAATGCCACTTAAGATATATTAAACATCAAGTACACAAACTGATATGGAAATAAAAAGAACTTCAGCATGATCTCAGTTTGCCAAACCAGTAAACTCTCACAGCTATTTATGTTTGTTCTCCATTCTTAAGTTGTCCTGGGATTATGTTTTTCAATATCTATATTGATTAATATTATACTGAATGGAAAGACAAGGTTTCTGGAGCAGAGCAGATTATTATTTACTTACAGTAAATATCTGCGCTGGTTTCCCTTTGCCCCAGTTCTTACCTCTAGAGTAGCATATCGACAGCCTGCAACATAGAATTTGTACTGTAGGCAGAGAATCCAGGAAATATAAATTCTGGTTGTTTTTATAGGAAAGGGACAGCTGGGATTCCTTGAGAAGCTGTATCCTTGAGAATAATCTTAGGTTCTTACTCTTACGCTCTGCTTTAGTTTGCTGAAGCTGCTCAAAGCAGATACCATAAAATAGGTTGGCTTTAAACAGTGGGAATTTATTAGCTTACAAACTAACAGTTTAGAGACTGAGAATAATGTCCAAATCAAGGCATCACCAGGCAATGCTTTCTTCCTGAAGACTGGCTAGTGGTGATCCTGGACTCCTTTGTCACATGGCAAGGCACATGGCGACGTCTTGCTGGTCTCTTCCTTCTCTTCCGGGTTTCGTTGCTTTCAGCTCCTTGCTTCCATGGCTTTCTCTCTCTTTGTCTGAATTTCATTCTCTTATAAAGGACTCCAGTAAGAGGATTGCGACAGTTTGAGCTGGGTGGATCCCAGAAAACCCTGTACTTAAAGCTAATCCATTCCTGTGCATGTAAACCTATTGTAGATGGGACCTTTTGATTAAATCACTTCAGTTAAGGGTTTTTGATTGGATTGTGGGACTCAGGGTGGGTTTTAATTCTCTTACTGGAGTCCTTTATAAATGGAGGAATAAAAAGCCACAGACACAGAAAAGAGCTGTAGAGACAAAGAGAAGCCTCCAGAAAGTGACAAACATGGGAGAGAGAGAAGCCACAGATGGAGCAGCTTGAAGTTGAAAGCAACAAGGCCCAGAGAAGGCAGAGATCAAGACCAGCAGATATTGCCAATGTACCCTGCCACTTGAGAGGACTACAGGACCATTAGCAGCTGGTCCACGGGGAGGAAATCATAGTCTGAAGAGGCCTTGAATTGGACATTTTCACAGCCTCAGAACTGTAAGCTTTTAACCTAATAAATTCCCACTGTAAAAGTTAATTCACTTCCTGTATATTGCTCCCAGCAGCTTTTAGCAAATTAAAACAAGGATTAAGACCCACCCTGATTGAGGTGGGTCATGTCTTACCTTAAACTAAGATCCTACTTACAATGAGTCTACACCCACAGTAATGGATTAACTTAAAGAACATACTTTTCTGGGATACATGCAACTTCAAACCATCACACCCTCTGAAATGCAAATAAATCTCTCCAGGGGAAGATAAGACTAATGCATTCATGAAGGGTTTTATAGGAAATAAAACTGCTCTGACCAAATATACAAATGGCCAATAAACAGATGTAAAGATGACCAACATCATTAGCCATCAAGGAAATGCAAATAAAAGCCACAGTGAAATACCACTTCACACCTGCAAAGATGGCTTCTTTTTAAAAAAAGAAAAACAGAAAATAATAAGTATTGGAGAGGATGTGGAGAAATTGAAACTCTAGTGCTTTGTTGGTAAGTATATAAAATGATGTTGACACTGGAAAGCAAGATGGTGGCTCCCCCAAAAGTTAAATATAGAATTATCATTTGGCCCAGCAATTCCACTTCTAGGTGTATGTCCAATGAGAGTAAAAACAGGGTCACAAATAGATACTCGTACACCAATATTTATAGCAGCATTAGTCACAATAGACAAAAGCTGGAAACAACCCACATGACCATCAACCAATGAATGGATAAACAAAATGTAGTACAAACACAGAATTGACTATTATTTGGCCATAAGAAAAAAAAATGAAGTTATGAGATAAACTGCAACATGGAATAACCTTGAAAACATTATGCTCAGTGAAACAAGAAAGACAGAAGGACAAAAATTGTATGATGCTACTTATAAGAGATGACTAGAAATAGCAAATTCTCAGAGATAGAAAGTCAATTAGAGGTGGGGGAGGGGGGAGAGTATTTGTTTAAAAAAAACCCACCATAACTAGAGTGGACTTACTGGTATTCTACTATAGACTTATAGTGATTCTGGCAATAGAAGAAATTATATCATTGATTTGGAGACAGTGGCCACTGGAGGTGCTGAAGGCAGGGAGAGGGAAAAAGAGGTGTAATATGGGGGCATTTTTGGGACTTGGAATTGTCCTGAATGACACTGCAATGACAGATACAGGCCATTATACATCCTGCCATAACCTACAGAATTGTGTGGGAGAGAGTGTAAACTACAATGGAAACTATAATCCATGCTTAGTGGCAATGCTCCAAAATGTGTTCATCAATTGCAATGAATGTACCTCACTAATGAAAGAAGTTGTTAATGTGGGGAAAAGTGGGAGGTGTGGGGAGTGGGGTATATGGGAATCCCTTATATTTTTTTATGTAACATTTCATGTAATCGAAGTATCTTTTAAAAATAAATTAAAAATATGTTTTTAAAAAATCATAAAATTTAGCCTATAATAATGCAAAGTAGAAAATATAGCCATATAAGGAGAAAGGGATTAGTGGAATAGGATATCTCCCACAGTCATTAAAAAAAAAAAGCTGCCCAAATGTGTTGGGTTTCTTTGTGAAATGGTACACATTCCATCACGGCATGCTACAAGGAGAAATTTGAAGGGCATTTTAAAAGGACATCATAGATGGAATTTTTACATTAGGAAGGATGATAGAATAGAACTTCTCTAAACTCCCTTAAGTCTGTGATATAAATAAAAAGGGCATTGATTTCCTCTGCTATTAGCATTCTGAGGAAATTTAGGACATATTCATTAACATAGCATTTTCTTTACAAATATCAATTGAATTGGAATAAAAGGTCAATGAGGCTTGCTCTGTGCTTACTGGGGATTCTCCAGAGAGCAGAAGCTGGATTTCTGGGTTAAGGCCCAGGAATTTGTTTCGACAAGCTCTCCACAGAATCCTTATGTACTCTAAATTTAGTTTGAGAGGCACTGATGAGAATTATTAGTTATTCTTGGTGTAGGGTTCTTGCAACATTTCCATGCTATTCCTTTCCTCCTTGGTGGTGGTAACATGGGCAGCTCATCCAGACCTTCTGCTGCCCCTGACATAGGAGGGGTGAGTTCTCCTTGACATGCTTCCCGAATAGTTCCTTTTTTTGTTGAATAAGGATGTGAAAGTGGGGGGAGCTGGAGAACTTGCCTAGAGCAGGCTAGACTTATTGCCAGGGACCTAAGATCTCTTCTCTTTTCTGAAACACTGTTAGCCATCCTTTACCAGGGCCTGCTCTCATTCAGGCTGTATAGCACTCCTCTGGACTTCAACTCACTCTGCCCCCAAGACAGTGGCTCTTGAAAGGTGACAAGCCCTGGTGGCTATTTTTGCCTTTGCCAAAGTCCCTTGGTGGTATATAAGTGTTGGTATTCTTGAGAATTATTTTATTGACTTCTTCTAGGACTCCCTATTGACGTCTTCAAATTGTATACTTCTCTTTAAATTGCAGAAAAACGGATTGGGAACCAGTTGGTTTTCAGGCCCCTCTTCATGGATTAGAGTCTACTACTGTAGACTCTGGAGGTTGGGTTGGTTTCTTCTTTGGAAGGAGTCACTCAGGCTTTGATCTGTAAAGTTTGATGGAGAGTGAAGAGAGTGGCTGGCCCATAAACTGAGACTCAGTACAAGCTTGGGCAACCTGGGAGCTGCTGGGTTTCCCAACAATGAAAGCTTTTAATCGAGACAGGTATGCTGGAGCCAATCTCCAATCTCGAGAAAATAGGATTGGTCTCTCCCCATCAGCCTCAAAACTTCCTCTTCCTAGCTCTGCCCTCCCTCCGCCTCCATGGCTCCCTCATCTGTTTGCTCGTTGTCTGCTCATTGTCTGTTTGTTTTTTCTTTAGGAGGCACCTGGAACTGAACCGGGGACCTCCCATGTGGGAGGCGGGCCCCCAACTGCTTGAGCCACATCCGCTCCCTGCTCATTTTGTTTTTGCTTGTTGCCTGCTTGTTGCTTGCTCTTTGTCTTGCTAGTTGCTTTTGCTCATTGTCTGCTCGTTTTTTTATTTGTTTGCTTTTGTTCAATGTCTGCTTGTCTGCTTGTTGTTTTTGTTTGTTTGTTTGTTTTTGCTCAATGTCTGCTCACTGTCTGCTCATTGTTTGTTTGTCATTGTTTGTTAGTCTTCTTTAGGAGGCACCGGGACCTCCTGTGTGGGAGGCAGGTGATCAACTGCTTGAGCCACCTTTGTTCCCCACCTTCCTGGCTTTTGAAAACATCCATGAGCTGACTCAATACTATAACTCTAAATCTAGTCCCCGCATTGTCCAACACAAGCCTTCCTCTCTGTCCCACAAACAAGTCAGTTGTTTCCCTCCTTGCCTTGGCTTCCTCCTCTCTGCTCCTGGCTTTGAAGCTTCTTTTTCCAAATTTCTCCCTTCATAAAATTTCCCTATTCCCATCTCCTCTGTGAAGCCTTTCCCAACTACTCTTGGTCTTATAACCCTATGTATTTTCTCAATTTCTGTAGCACTCTTCCTTTGAACCAGATATAATTTAGCCATTAATTATATTCTGTGCCACATTAGTTGTTCTTGTTTTCAAGTATCTTGGGTTTTTATCCTCCACCTAAATTATAAGTGTCATGAGACATTTCACATCTTTCACTTTGCAAATGCAGAAACCTGCTCTAAATATAGAGAGGAAATTAAGGTCACAGATTTAGACCTGGTTTTAGAACTGGAGCCTCTGCTTCTCTCACCCCTCCCCTCCTCCTCTTTAGTTTCATTCTTTTAGGGGCTCCAAGTTTGGCATATTTTAACCAACTCTCTCATTTCATTTTTTCTATGATTCTTTCTCATTCTCTCTTTTTGCTGTTGAAAAACTTTAATTTCACTGGATTATCTGTGGCATTTCACAAGTGAGTTATTATAGCAGTGTAGTAAAAACTGACAAACTGAATGCTTTAATGAATAGAGATTCCTACATTCATGAAGATTTTTATGAGAACTAAAATAAAAAGCTGTTTTTATTACTTTAAAAAAAAGTCATTATTTTCTGCTATTTCCACTCCTAAATGCCATTCCTTCAATTATCTAAAGGCCTACTATCTTGTTGCTTTAAATGTCTTATAATGTCTGCCTTAGCTGATTATTTTTAGATCCACATCTGATTAAAAAGTAATTCTGCACTTATTTTAGACACCTCTCATCAATCAACATTCCTGTTATATCTATTATTTGTATCTATAAACACGCCTTTAACTCATTTACCCATCTCAGAAGATGTCCTGCCCTCTCACTTAAGGATTGGGTTCTGCTTCATCTAACATAAGCACTGATATGATTAACTAAATAAGGGAATGTTTTTCTCATATAACGGGAAGTAGGAGGTCGTACTTGGAAGGAAGTAGTTCTCCTAGAGGTGGGTAGCCCAGGGATGGTGTCACATGTCCCCTGGGTCATCAGTGCCCCAGGCTTCTAACATATGGCTTTTATTTTCTTGGGAGTCTTGTGGTTACAATACAGCTGCTCCACCCTTTGTCTCTCACCCAAGTTTTAGGTAGGAGGCAAAAAACCCCAAAAACAAAAAACAAAAAAAAACAGCAACAACACACACACACAAACAATGGAAAGGGAAAAGCCTTTATCGAAAGTAAAACTTTTGATTGCCAGTGGGCTTTAGCTTAGACCTCAAGGGCAGAACTGAGTCACATGGTAACCCGGGCTGCAAGGGATGTGAGGAAATGAAGCCTGTTGAGCTGGGTACACTGCAGCCCTCATCAAAACTGGGGTTTTCATTAGCAGGGAGGAAACTGAGCAGGATACTGGGTAGCCAGCCAGCAGTGTCTGTCACATAGAAAAGCCAGAGGCAATTCGTTCACGAACGGTTAAAATCGGTCTTTAGAGTTCCACGATGTGGCGAGTGGATATGTTTGGTTCGCCGAGGCATTCCTGGCAAGGTTGTTGAATTCTGAGCAGAATTTCATTCACTTCAGTACTGACACAGAAAGCCGCTGATTCTTTTAAATTTCACAAAGTGCTCTTTGTTAATTAAACCGACATACACTCTTCAAGTGCTCCTTACCTTGACCACAGAACACAGGAGACCCAGAGAAAAGTGTTGACGCTGCTCTCAGTTTGAGGGAGCAAAATTTAACCCAGTAAAAGCAGCTGTGCTTTTGTCAAGAATGATCTAGTTTATGGATATTTGCTGCCACCTGCAGTTCAAACTTGATATTCACTCTGGCTGTCATCTGTAACTGGAGCAGAAGACAGAAAAGTACAATAGAGCGTTTTTGTCACTGCTGCAGCCACTGCTTACTCACAATTGTTTCCAGGGAAGTAAGTTGATTCTGTTGAATATAGATACTGGGGTGTACTCTAACCTATATGCCACGTCATAACAAACTGGCACTAGATCTTTCGGGTTCCCCCACTCCCTGAACAGTAGGTGTCTCACTGTTGATGAATCACTATGCAAATTGTTTTGGCAATGTCAGAGATGCAGCAAAATCATGTAGCAGATTCAGCTGCAGGGAAGAAGGAAAATAAGGGTAATTGGGGCAATTCATATAGCTCTAAAAAGGCAATTTCTTGGTACGTGGAGCTGACTATTTTCATTACAAGAAATAGTTTTTGGACTGTTTAACAGCCTTAGAGAAATTTTAAAAATTCATTTTAGTGATCTTTTGGTAGTTTTAGAACATAGCAATGTACTGTGGCCATGTCTATATATATATTATTTTAACTAAGAACTATATAATACCTGAGTTTTATTTATTCAGTAAAGACAGCAGTTGGGGACCTCCTATGTCCATGAGATGGTCTATTACATAGGGTTTCTTTATGGTCATATTTCAAACTGAACATATCATACATAATGGCTTCTATTCAGGCTACGTTTAAATCATCTTAAAAAAAATTTTTTTTTCTAAAGATTTATTTATTTATTTATTTATCCTCCCCTTGCTGCTTGTGTTTTTTTTTTGCTGTGTCCATTTGCTGTGTGTTTCTTCTGTGACTGCTTATCTCGACTCTGTTGCGAGGTCTTGCTGCATCAGCCCACCACGCCGCGCGGGCCGGCCTGCCCTCACAAGGAGGCCCCAGGAAGCGAACCCAGGGCCTCCCATATGGTAAACAGGAGCTCTATCGATTGAGCCACACCTGCTTCCCTTTTAAAATCTTTTAGATAATGTTTTTAACTATCTGGCCACTGCAAGTTTTACAGATTTTAGAGTAAAGCAGTCTCCTTCTTCCTTTGCTCTTTTCAGTTTGGTTTATTTCTACTCCAGCACTTGGGAGTCAGATCCCCATCAGCTGTCATCTGTTATGCCCCAAAGGGTGACCCCTCTGGCAGATTTTTTTTCAAAGAAACTGAATTTTATTCTTTTAGGGAAATGACTGCAATCCTTTTTCATTACATGAGCTAGTCATACTCTTTAAAACAAACAAAAAAGAAAACCAAAGGGAAAAAATAGAGACTGAATTGAGAAAGATATTTAAAATATCAGAAAGATGAAAAATGATAGATGATAAAAAAAAAGCCCAGGACATTGGTGGAAGACTTGTTGGTGTGGGATAGAAAAGAATATCTTCTGTAAAGAAAAGCAATGAAATTTCCAGCTGCCCACAAAGGCCTTTAAAATACGTATTTCCTTACGCTAAATGTTAAGTGGAGCTATTTGCAAAAGGAAAGGGGGCATTTTACTTGTCATGACAGAGAGTTACTTGCCAGCTCTGTGGCTGTCCCCCAGGTCCACACTTCCCCATGGCTGCTCCCCGCCAATGGCTGAGCATGGCAAACTGTGGGAAGAGCGTTCTCGTGGGATGGGACGCTGCTCTCATGGGCAACTTTGGCTCGCAGACTCCCCGCAGGCCCAGTGGCAACTTCCTTAGAACCGTGCTCAGTCTGAGACTCCCTCTCTGCATTCCACCCTCCTTCCCCCTCTCCTTTCACAGATGTCAGACCTGCATCCTGTATGGAGCCTCTCCCACTCTACTCCTGCTTCCTCCCCTTTATCTTTCACAGGCACTTCCCCAAAGAAATCTCTTGCATGTCTGATTCATCTTGGCAGCAAATTCTCAGGAGTTCCTATTGACATACAACTTAACATGCCAATTTACCAAGCTATGTGTTCAGGACCATAATGCTTGAGTCAGCCCCAGAGAATAACAGATGCAGTTCCAATAGACCCTACCTCCCTGTTCAACTCAGTCACCCACAAAGCCCCATTCCCAGATCATTCACTATCAGCTTAATTGATGCAGCACTTTAGCAGTATGATCAGCAAACTCTCCTACATGTTCAACCTGCACATAAACTCGTCCAATCTCTCTGGAGTCTCAACATCCTTCTTCTTCATTGCTTTAAATGAAGCCCAGTTGTGACCTGAGGCTGCTCAGTCTTCTGTAGCTGTCTTGAGTCCCCATTGCGCCTCAGTGCCAAGATGTGGGGTAAGAATCCTCTTTGGTTCCCAGGCACATTTTCCTTCCTTTCTCTTCCCTGGCTCTCCCCGCCAGTCATACACCTCTGAAGCCCTGCCATAGACCTATACCATTTTGCCATATTCTGCTCCCTCATTCATGAAAGACTTTGGCTTCCTGCTCAGTGTTCCTCTCCACCTATTGTAGACAAAAAAATACAACATGCCCAGTTAAATTTGATTTTCAGATAAACAACAAATCTTTTTTTTTTAATTTGGCAAGCCTCTCTCCACTGATTTCAGTGATTCAACACCAACTTCAGTGATTTCCACATCCACATGAATGAGCCTACTAACGCCTACTAACATTGGCCTCTCAATTACTTACCTCCTCACCTCTAAGGAACTTTCCTTCCACTACATTTTAATCCTGATTTCTATGCTCACTCTCTAGATCAGAAACTTTACCACTTCCAGGCCTCATTTTAAAATACGTACCTTCTGACTTCTAGTCTTCTAGCTTATATGCTGTAGAACAGGGCTGGCAAAGTATGGCCCGTAGGCCAAATGTGGCCCAAGGCCATTTTGTATCTCCTGCGTGCGAGCTAAGAATCATTTTCATATTTTGAGAGTGTAAAAAAAACAAGAAGAAAAAGAATATGTGACAGAGACTGTATGTGGACTAAAATATTTACTACCTAGCATTTTATAGAAAAAGTTTGCAGACCCCTGTTCTAGAACCTTTTCCACTACAGTTTTTGACCTCATTGAGACCTCTAATCCATTGATCTCACATCTTTCTCAATATCTACTATTCCTCTCCTGGTTTTACTTTCCTGGTTTGTCCAGCATAGGTTCTCTGCTCTTCTCCCTCTATCACTCTCACCTATACCTACTTCAACCAAGGCTAACCCAACTCCACCTTCTTTTTTCCTACACCCCCATAGCAGAGATTTGCTCAAGAAAAATCAGAAAGCCAGGCTGATGAGGAACACATGGTCATAAACCTCATATGGATGCTCAGTATGGCCCAGCAATTCTACTTTTCACTAATTTCTTGACGTTCCTATATTCTGAGGTCACCACTTCACAGCTTCTCTTTTCTCAAGGCTCCTCCAAATATTGTCCCTTTTCTTTTTCACTTCATTGCAAAATTTCTCAAAACAGCTGTTATACTCACCCCAAAAGGATTCTTGATTTTTGTCCACAGATCTGTTCATCCCTGCCTTAGCTAGAATTTTTGAGAAAACAGAGCCTGTGGCAAGATAAACTGCTAATGCTTCATTTGAGAAGTGTAATTCCAGGGCTGTGAAATTACAGAAAAGGGAAATGAGGCAGGGAAAAAGGACTTCTTTTTTTACTTTTCACAATCCATTCTCCATTTAACAAGCAAAGCTGTCTTTTAAAAAGAAATCATATTACATCAGTTCCCTACTTAAGACTCAATGCCTATAATTCCACTTAGAATAGAACCCAAATACCTCAACATGGGCTGTAATTCCAAAACTATTCACTTAGCCTTTACTGTGTGGTAGGTGTGATTCTTAAGCACGTGGGCTACAAAAGCAAACAGAATAGAAAATAATCCTTGCTTCATGGAGCTGATATTCTGGTAAGAAGAGAAATTTAATAAACAACAAATTTTATAATAGATTAAAAAGGGATTAGTACAATGGTAGGTATACAAAGTAGAGTGTGTGTGGGGGTGGGGAGGTGATTGTCAGTTTTAGATAGGGAGGCCAGGTTTGGACTTCATGAGAAGGTGAGACTTGATTAGTGAGTTTGACGAGGTGAGGCAGTTTGCTGTGCAGGGCATCCAGGTAGTTCAATTGCTCTAAGGTGGAAATGTATCTGTGTTTTCAAGAGCAAGGAGCTCAGTGTGGCTAGAGTTTAATGTAGCCAATATGGCTAGAGGTCAGTGAGTACTGGATGTCAAGTCACCTAAAGCTACATAGGCCAATATAGGGACTTGGTCTTGTTCTCTAAGGAAAGTCATCACAGAGATCTGAGCAGATGAGTATCATGATAGAACTCACATTTTTTCCTTAAACTTTTTACTTTGAAATAATTTGAAACTTAGAGGCATTTGCAAAAATAATGCAAAACCCACACAGAGAACTCCAACACTTCCCTGCCCCCTGCCCAGATACCCAGATCCACCAAATTTTAACACTTTGCCTCATTTGCTACATGCCTTGGTTTCCCGGCTGCTAAAACAAGTACCAGATGATGGATTGGCTTAAACCATGGGGATTTATTGACTCACTGTTTTAAGGACAGCAGAAATCTAAAATTAATGTGTCTGCACGGCGATGCTTTCTCCCTGAAGAGTGTGGCATTATGGGGCTGGCTGCTGGTAATCGTTGGTCCTTGGCTTTTCTGTCACATGGCAATGCACATGGCAATGTCTTCTCCTTTCTCCTCTGGGTTCCATTGACATCTGGCTTCTTCATGTGGCCTTCTCTCTGCATATCTGAATTTCATTCTGCTTATAAAATACTCCAGTAGTCTGGATTAAAGCCCACACTGATTCTGTTGGGCCATACCTTAACTGAAATAACATCTTCAAGAGATTTTATTTACAGTGGGTCCACATCCACCAGAATGAGGACAAAGACCAAGAACATGTCCAAACTGGAGTACACAATTCAATCTACTGGGAAATGGATGTGGCTCAAGTGGTTGGGCATCCATCTACCAAAAGGAAGGACCTGGGTTCTATCCCTGGGAACTCCTGGTAAAATAAAAAAAGGTGAGCAGGTGAGCCAGGCCCGTGTGCAGCGAGCCACAAGCCCGCACGTCCATGCGGCGAGCCAGGCCCGCAGCAAGCACAAGTGAGCCGAGCCACACAGCAAGATGATGATGCAACAAAAGAGAGATGCAGGGGAGAGCCAAGGCGAGACACTCCAGAAACCAGGAACAAAGGTGGCACAAGTGACAGGGTGCCTCTCTCCTGCATCCGAGGTCCCTGGGATTGAATCCTGGTGAAGCCTGGAGGAGAAAAATGAGAAGAGAAGGCAAGAAACAGACACAGAAGATCCCCCAGCAAATGGATCACACAGCGAATGGACACAGATAGCAAGCAGGGAGTGTGTGTGTGTGGGGAACTCATAGAACTGTACACCAAAAGAAAAAAATAAAGTCAATTAAAAAAAAAACTATTCAGTCTACCACAACATATCATTCTATTTATCTATCCATCTATCCATCTCTCTGTCTGTCTGTGTCTCTATTTATCTACCTATTTTCTAGAAATCTGAGAGTAGTTTGTATGCATCATGCTCTGTGAGCACTCAATAATGCCCTGCACATTTCCTAAGAACGTGAATATTCACTTATGTAACCTCCTTAAGTTCAGTTATCAAGTTCAAGAAATTTAACAATAGGAGTCCCTGCCCGACTTCCAGGCCCTGTGGTCTCTAGTGTGTGAGAAAAACAACAGTCGTGACTTGAAAGGGCTACAGGAGAGCAGTGTCTTCAGGGGTGAGACAAATTTCCTTTAGAGCAAGAGAATGATGAGAAATATTCAGAGAAGAGGTTGAGGATAAAGGGGATTTTGCTGATGAGGGACTGTGAATCCCAGAAGGCACAGTAGAAGGATTTAAGGAACTGAGAAAGGATGGGAGAAGGGAATTGAAGAGGCACAGAGCCTGGTGGGGATTGGCATGCAGGATATGCGGAGGGCGGTATGGACTTCTTCTTGAGGTGATGGACATAAGCAGGTGTATTAGTCAGGGTTGTCTAGAAAAACAGAACTGACAGGAGATTTCTGTAAATAGTATGAGATTTCTAAAAATTGTCTCACACAACTGTGGGGATGCACAAGTCCAAATTCCGTAGGGCAGTCTGCAAGCCAGGGACTCCAATGATGATCCTTGATGAGTTCCCCAGGAGCCGCTAGCTGTCTGAAGTAGAGATGGGAATTCTCTCCCTGAATGCTGAAATCACTTTTCCTTTTAAGGCCTTTAGCTGATTAGATGAGACATCACTCATTGCTGATGACACTCTCCTCAGTTGATTGTATGTATAATCAGCCATCTATGCAATCAAATCACTGTGATTAAAGTCCATGAAATGCTTCTGTATTACAATTAACCCAGTGCTTGCTTGACCAGACAATTGGGCACCATTACCTGGCCAAGTTGACACATTAGCCTACCTATCACCCAGGGTGTAAAAGCTATAATGGTGGATTCAAGGCAAAGCACAGTGGCAGGGCCATGAGTACTAATTAATAGATCATCTGGGGAAGCAGGGTCTTGTTCTTAGTGTGCAGACAGCCCTTCACCCCTATGATGAGGGTAGAAGGTCTAACGTAGGTATGATCTTGGGCCCAGTGCCCAGTGTAAGACTCTTGCCTCATCTGGCCCCTCACTTAGCTCTTCCCATGCCAGTCTCCTCTTCAAACCTGTACTTCAGCCATTCTGGGTCCTGTCAGTCCCAAGAACTAAGCTCTTTCTCAGGGCCTTTGTGCTTGTTTCCTCTGCCTGGAATACTGTATTCTCAGCTCCTAGCATGGCCGGCTCCTTCTCTTGAATTATTCACTTGAATTATTACTTTCTCAGGGAGGCCAAAAGTTAATATCCCTTGTTATTCTCCATCATTGCTCCCTTTTAATTTCCATCACAGCATTGATCACAACCAGAAAGTCTTTTCGTTTATATGTTTCTTTTAAATGTTTATTCAGATTAAGGACCCATGGGATGCCGACTGCATAGTAGAGTGTCTGGTGTAGTAATAATTATTAAATAACCAAAATCAACTTGGGACAACAAGAACCCAGATCTGGAAGAGTTTTTCTACAGGGAAATGAAGCAATTAACTGCCCATCTTAACCTCTGTCTATCAGTTCTGTAAAATGAATATTAAAACCTACTCTCTTTGGGACAAAGGAGCAGCAAACCAGACAAGAACATAGTTTATCATCATGCTGATATGTCGACTCCTCTGGCTGTTGGCTGGAGAGGCCTATTGGGAACTGTGGCTATGCTCTATGGAGAAGCACAGAGCTGGAAACAAAGCCACACGGCCCTCGAGGGCAGCATCATGCCCTTAAGGGCAGCACTTACCCATGGCCTCCCTAGTGGCTAAAGGAGGGCGAGGTCATGGCTGGAATGAATTGTACTACGTGAAACTTATTTTGGACTGGTTGTGAAAGTATTGGTGAGGAAGATCTTGGTTCTAATCAAAATAATTAGAGACTGAAAGAAAGAAGACAAAATTTCCCAGTTTGCTTAAATGTATCTCTGGGTTGAGGGATCTCATTCATGGAAAAAATACAACAGAATTAAGAGCAAAAACAAAGTAAAATAAATAATACAAGTCATTCCCCACTCTCTCTCCCAACAATATTTTCACATATCAGAAAATGCAATAATCTATACAATGTAAATTTTAGTGTGAAAATATGTATTCACATGAATAAGGACTCAAAGTAATATTCAAAATGAAAAGAGCTATGTTGGAGTGGTAGCTATAGGGGTCTGTATTTTAAGGTCCTTTGAATCATGGTATTTCTTAAATTAAAAAAGCCCTCAATTTCCTTTAAGAACCCATATGTAGGGTGGAGATTCACACAATAACCAAAAAAATATCAAATTCCCATCCAGGGGAGCTCTTTCACAATCTCTGATGGAACAACATAATGCCCCAAGTACAGGGACAAAGACTTGTGAGGGAGGATGGTCCTTGATATTGATGACTATGCTTATGAGCCTTTGCTCTTGAAATTGAAACTTAGCCTAGTGATGTAGGGTGCCTAAGAGTTACCTACGGGGAGCCTCCTTGTTGCTCAAATGTGGCCTGTCTCTAAGGTGAACTCATCATATAAAAGCAATAGCTTGAGCAACCCCTCCGCTGGTCCCAGCAGCTCGGGCGGTGGGAAGAGCGGTAGCGGACAGTAGCCCGGCTTCTAGAAGGCTCTCTGCGTGCAGCATCCTGCAGCACCGCCAAGATGCCCAGGAGGAAGGTCAGCTGGGCAGAAGCGGCGGGGAAGGAGGAGCCCAAGAGGAGGTCGGCGAGGCTATCCGCTAAACCTGCTCCTGTGAAAGTGGAAGCAAGCCAAAAACGGCAGCGGGAAAGGATAAACCTTCAGACAAAAAAGTGCAACCAATAGGAAAAAGGGGAGCAAAGGGAAAACAAGCTGAAGTGGCTAACCAAGAAACTAAAGAAGATTTACCTGCAGAAAATGGAAAAACTAAAAATGAGGAGAGTCCAGCCTCTGATGCAGCAGGAGAGAAAGAAGCCAAGTCTGGTTAATACTGTATACCATGCTTTATCAGTGGTCCCTGTTTCTCCCTTCTTGTATACTGCAGAGGAATATTTTTATCAGCTATTTTGTAAATGCAAGTTTTTTAGTAGCTCTAGAAGAAACATTTTTAAGAAGGCGATTGGAATCCCACCTCATCCCATTTTTTTAAAGTGTAAATGTTTTTTTTTAAAGAGGGGAAATTATTTTGCTGGTTGTTTATTTTTTGGTACAACCAGAAAATAGTGGGATATTGGATTATGGGAGGCTTTGACTGTCTTGGGTGTAAACATTCCACTGGGGGCTGGCAGTTTTTATACCCTATAATGCAGCACACACTAAATGGTGACTTGGAATCACAATCATGCATTTAATATGTGTTGAACATTTTAAATTACTCCTATTCCCATGTTTTTAGTAGACATGTTTCTTAAAACCACTCCCCTGATCTTGGCTTTCCCTGTCAGAACTCTACAACATCCTTGGTCATGGTCATCCAGTTTTTCTAATAACTTTGTTATGTGCTGTAAAAGATTGGAAATGTGAGTATGTAGTGTGTATGGTATTAACTTGTGAATTAGTGGGACTTAAAGATGTAACAGTTTGTCATCATTTGAAGATATTGATACTTGATATCCTCTTAAGGAAAACTTGCCTCCAAATTTTAAGCTGGAAAGTCACTGGAATAACTTTAGAAAAACAACTACATGGCTTTTTAGGTTTTCGGTACGTACATTAAGAATTGTGTACAAATTGTTCATAACATCTGTGCTGATCTTCAAAACAACCAATAAAATCTCAATTATGAAAGAAAAAAAAAAGCAAAGCATCCCCCCAGTGTGGGACATGACTCCCAGGGATGAGCCTCCCTGGCATCGAGGGAGTGCTACCAAGTACCAATAAGCAAGCATCTGGAAAAAACAAAACCAAAACCAAAAAAAAAAAAAAACCCACCTTGACCAAAAGGGGGAAAAGCTAAAGACAAATGAGTTTGTATGGCTAAGAGAATTCAAAGTGAGTCAGGAGGCCATCCCAGAGGTAGCGCTTATGCACATCTCAACAGGATCTCATTGACAGCCAAAGTAGATACGACCCCACATAGCAAAGCTCCTCAGGGATATGGAGACATCCAGACACTATAGTCAGGGCAGACAGCTCAGGAATTTGGTCCCTTGGCAGTGGACCCTAATCTGGTATTTATGCTCCCCAGTGTGACTGAGTTAGACTCAGCAGTGGTTTCGCTATGCATGACTCTTCTGTCCTTCTTTTTGAATCTATAATTAGTACTAGAGTTGGTAGGTGTACTAATTAAATCTTTGCGCTGTTCATGTGCCAGCTGAGCCCTGAATCTCAACGGAGTTGCAATACCTACTCTCCGGCTCAATAGATTCACCCAGGACAACTAACAGGGAGGTGATGATGGACAAACAACATACCAACGAACCAAGAGTGCCTACAATTGCAAGCAAGAGAGTCCCATCTATCAGATGTATGGGATTGAAGCCCCCCTCAATTAATGGAGTGGGCATCACCATCCCAGAGTCCTCAGGATTGAGAAACAAACTGTGGACTAAAATAAACTCACTGGTATTCTACTCTTAAAAAGAAACCAAACCCATAGGTAGACAAACAGCATTATGAGCACTATCCTTTATCATACTTTGTGTTCAGTTGTTAAAGAATCCTGTGTTCTCTGATAAATAGAAGTTCTTTGTGCAGCAACATATCCATGATATTTTGTTCATTTTCATCATGATGTTTAACTGGTTTGGCCAAGATTTTCTCTGAATATACACCTACATTTATGTTTATATAGATGTAGCCCCTGAAATTATCTGCAGAGTCACTATAGAAATCATGCATGTGATTGTGTTTAAAGGGTCAATATATTAATTATATTGAAGAGAAGAGCTTGGGAAAGAAGTTCCTGCCAAAGAAAAGAGCAGTCTTCATTTCTAAACCAAAGGATTAAACCAAGTGCTGGGAGAGCACTCCAGAGTCCTGATTCTTATTACCAACGATACCTTCTTGCAATTCTGCTTCTGTCTGTGCAGTCACTGCTCCTCTCAAGGTAGTTTATTCATTCATTTTTATTTTTTTTTAATATATACTATGTACCAAGAAATCCGGTAGGTGCTGGGAATACAAATAGGAAAATATATCATCCCTACCCTCAATGATCTCATTGCCTAGAAGTTTTTCTCTAGCCTCTCATGTGGCTCTGGTTGGCATGACCTACTGTCTAGGACACTTCCCATCCCCCCAGCCCCTGGCAACCACTAATCTACTTTCTATCTCTATGGATTTGCTTATTTGGGACTTCTCATATATATAGAATCATACAATATGTGGCTGTTGTGTCTGGCTTCTTTCACTTGGCATAAAGTTTTCAAGGTTCTTCCATGTTGTAGCAGGAATCAGTCTTTTATTTAATTTTATGACTGAAGACTATTCCAATGTATGGTTATATCATGTTTTGCTTATCCATTTATCAACTGATTTACATTTGAATTGTTTTCACTTTTTGGCAATTATGAATAATGCTGCCATGAACATTTGTGCTCATGTTTTTGTGTGGTCATATGTTTTCAGTTTCCTTCAAGTGAGATTACTGGGTCATATGGTACTTTTGAGGAACTGTTTCCCAAGCAGCAACATGATTTTACAATCCCCTCAGCAACTGTTTGAGGGTCATGCTTTCTCCACTTTCTTGCCAACACTTTTTATATCATCCTAGAGGGTGTGAAGTAGTGTCTCATATGGGTTTCAATTTGCACCATAATGCTAAAGATATTTAGCATCTTTTCATGTGCTTATTAGCCACTTGAATATCTTCTTTGGAGAAATATCTACTAAAATTTTTTGACTACTTTTATTTTTTATTGATATTTATTTAATGTTTCAAATGATTTAAAAGTAATTCTCTTTCCTAAATATTTCTGATGGTGTCCATTTTTCCACTGACCATATTTAAACTTGTCACAATGAAAGTATTAGCTCTACAGCTCACATAAAATTGAATTATAATATTCCAACAATAGGTAGATATAGTTCATTCAATAGCCATTTATTCAGTTGGTGTTATTTTTGCAAGCACTGAGGTTAAGGAATGGAATAAAATATAACTCAGACTCCTAATAATGCTGTTGTGATTACCCCACAGAAGCTGGATGGACTCCCATCCAAATTTTTATGCGGATGTCGAGACTGATGATGCCATACATACACCAAGAAGGCATGAAATGTTTATCACTCACAGAATGAGGCTTTCTGAGTACAGCAGGCTGGGCTTCCCAAGCTGGTCTGAAATGGCTTTCTAGAGCTGAAAAAGGAGACAGGCTTGGGGCTCTAGGTGATTAGGAGGTGTGTTCAGGGTGAGAGTTGCCCTGTGTAGGCCAGAGCTTTGTGAAGTTTGAATTTCTCGTCAGCACCAAAGAAGAGAGCATCAGCTTTCTTCTTGGCTGGTCCAAATGTGGGGGCAGAAGGGGTTAGGGGAGTGGTGGGGCTTGAAAATGGTCAGCAGTCAAACATCAAAAATAGAGTCAGACTCTTTACTACAAATCTCAGTCTAGTGGAGGTGAAAAATAGGCAACCCAATAAGAGCATTCCAAGGTGAAAATTGTCCACAGTCCTATGCAAGCCCAGAAAAAGGAATGTCCAGCTCTCTGTAGAAGTTATAAAGGACTTCATGAAAGTGACATTGACCTGAATCTAGAAAGTAAGGAGAATCCCAAAAGACAGGGAAAGATTGAGAAGAAAAAATATTCAGACTTAGAGAACAGCATTGGAAAATCATGGAGGTATGAAAGTGCATGCTGTATTCTGAAAACAATCAGTAGTCCCTTTGTAGAGAGTAACTGGCATTTGAAAATGGGGTGGCCAGGGGGTTGGGGGCAGAAGGGAAGACTGAAAAGGGTTTGAATCAGAGTGTGAAGTCGTTCTATAGGTTTTGATTTTATCCCTTGGAAAATGGGAAAGCCTCAACGTTTTTAAGTAGAAAGGAGATGTAATTATATCTCCATTTTATAAATATTCTTCAGGCCTTATAGATTGTAGAATTGGAGAGGGAAGGGGTGGAGGCAGGCTGACTGGGTGGGAAACTATTGCAAAGGTCTAGGCAGAATAGGAGGGACTAAACCAAGCCCAGGGGATGGCAGGGGTACGGATTCAGGAGCCCAAGTTGTGGACCAGTTTGGATGTGAGGGAAAGGAAGGAATTGTCTCTTGGAAATTTTAGCTTGGACTACTAAGGATCAAGGATGATGACCAGATTTCCAATTTTGGTAACTGTGTAGATAGTGGATCCCTTAATGGAGACAAGAAATAATAGAGGAGGAGGGAAGGAGAAATAATGAAATCCATGTAGGGTATGTTGAATTAGAGGTGGTGTTGTTTCCTGGCTAGTCCTTTACGTAGAAATGTGAAAATAGGCCATATTGCCACATTAAAATTTGGATACAACATTTTATAATCACTTCCTAACCTGTATAGCCTTCTCCACAATATTCACCTCAGAGGCTGCATCAATTCTGTTGCTGGTCCCAGAAGCCCCAATATACTCCTACAAAGTATAATGTAGGAGTCAGCAGTAGAGACACCTAAAGAATTGTCAACCCACTCCAATACTGGGGTCGAGGTTGTCAACAGAAGCATGACTGTTTTTGTTTCCTAGGCTGCTTAAAGCAGATACTATGAAATGGGTTGGCTTAAACAATGGGAAGTTATTAGGATACAGTTTGAGGCTGAGAAAATGTCCAAATCAAGGCATCATCAAGGTGATGCTTTCTTCCTGAAGACTGGCTGCTGGTGATCCTTGGCTCTCTGCCACATGGCAAGGCACGTGGCAACATCTGCTGGTCTTTCCTGTCTCTTCTGGGTTTCATTGCTTAAGCTTCTTGTTTCTGTAGCGCTCTCTCTCCTTCTCTCTCTCTGTCTCTCTCTCTCCATTCTGTTTATAAAGGACTCTAGTAATAAGATTAAGACCCATCCTGACTGAGGTGGGTCACACCTGAACTGAAGTAGTCTCATCAGAAGGTCCTACTTACAATGGGTTTACATTCACAGGAATGGATTAGATTTAAGAACATGTTTTCCTGGGGTAAGTACAGCTTCAAACCACCACAATGACCCACACAGTCCTGGAGGGAACAACGTTTTACTTGCATGACCGTCAGCTTCACTATTGGGTGTCAGTTCCCTATCACCACAAGGTCTTTTCCACATGCAGCACCCCTCTCTTGAGTCCATGTACTGCCATAGTGAAGGAGCCCCACTCCCTCCCCGCCAAGGACAGATATATCACCCAGGTGTGAGCTGGATGTTGTAAAACATGCCCACCAGAGTCAAACTGTCTCCTGTGAATGTTACACGTGCTTGGGAAAATAGGGGAAGGAAGGTAGCTCCCTTATCTATTAGAGGATTGTGTTTTATCTTGCCAGGCCAACACAATTGGTCCTGAGCACAGGACATATTTGTGGGTCCCAGGGAAAGGTAGCCAGCCATGGCAGGACTGTCCCCTACCACAATTTCCATCTCTTCCAGATCACAAAACTGAGACAGAGGTTGATTTGCTCTACTGCACATGGTTAGGAAGTGGAGGACTTGACTCCTCCTTCTTTGTGACTGATCAAACTGATTCAGCCTTTCTAGGACCTGGATGTTAGCTACCCCTGTGGGGTCCACCTCCCATTGCAGGTTTGGCAGGCAAAGGGTTGAGAGGAACACACACAGCTGAAATCTCCCAGAATAAGCACCAGTCAGGGACACAGCTAATGGAGAGGGAAGCAGACAGGGACCATTGGGCCTTATGGGCAATGTCCACCCAGACAGTCAGGCCACCAAAGATGACTCAGATCCTTTGGCAAAGGCTGTTTGCCATTTGATTTATTTAAGGTGGCCTTTTGGATGTGGATGGCTCTGGCTGGCTGTTTTTAATTAAACCAAGAATTTTCCACAGAGGCAGAGGAAGTATGATATTGAGTGTATTAGTCAGTCAAGGGGGTGCTGATGCAAAATACCAGATATAGGTTCATTTTTATAAAGGGTATTTATTTGGGGTAGAAGTTTACAGCCACAAGGCCCTAAAGAGTCCGACTCAAGGTACCATAAGATGTGCTTTCTCACCCAGAGTCTGTTGTCATGTGTGGACTCAAGATGGCGGGCGATGTCTGCGAAGATTCGGTCTTCCTCCTCCTCCCAAGACTCCTTGGTCCCAGCTTCTTCCCATCTCAGCCTTAGGCTGGGACATGTCTTGTCTCTCTCCCAGGTCTTATTTCTCTCTGGGCTCAGCTGCTCTGCTTTCTCCACAAGGCCAGCTGTAAACTGTCAGGCGAATGGCTCGTCTCTCTTCCCGGGGCCTCTGCCATGTCTAATAGAGCCTTCTCTGTGTACTTCCCAGGCTCCAGGATCAAAACTCTGTCTTCTCTGCCAGGTTGTTTTCTCTGTGAGTCCCTGCCGGTGGGCAGGGACTCAACGTCTTACTGACGTGGCCCAAACAAAGCTCTAGTCATAATTTAATCAAGTAAAAGTGAAACTTCTGAATCCAATCCAATCTAATATGCCCAGAAGAACAGATCAGTTCACAAACATAATCCAATATCTATTTTTGGAATTCATGAACAATATCAAACTACTACATTTAGCTATTAAGGATAATTCCTATTGTTTGTAATGGTGAAAATTTTGAAATGATTTAATATAAATAAGGCAAAAAAAAATAGTAATCAACAGGTTGGGACAGGAGAAACTTAGTTATTTGAACTTTTGAGTTCCAGAGCAGGATTGCCTGGGTTTGAATGCTGGCTGCACAATTTACTATCCCTGTAATCTTGGGTAATTAATTTAACCTCAGTTTCTTCCTGTGTAAAATATGATAATAAAATTATTGACCTCATAAAGTTGATATAAGTACTAGGTTACATAATACATATAAAGGGCTTAGAAAACTCAATAATGGTTACCTATTATTTTTGTGGTAAATCATCTCAATTGACTATTACATAACCATTAAAATTATGTTTCTGATGAGTTTGTAATAAGATGGCACAATTAAAAATTTTTAAGTGTGTGGAAGATAGGCTTGAGATTTAAATATAATATATCACAGTTATAAAAAAATAACTATAATAAGAAAAAAAGAGACTGGTAGAAACTACTCCAAAAGTCATCAACTGTTGCTATTATTTTCAATAATAGCTTTATTGAGATTTAATTCACATTTAACTTTTTAAAGTGTAATATTCAGTGATTTTAAGTATATTCAAAGGGCTGTGTAACCATCACCACTATCTAATTTTAGCAAGTTTTCATCACCTTGAAAAGAAACCCTGTGCCCATAAGCTGTCACTGCCCATCTCTTTGTCCCTCCCAGGACTAGGCTACTGTCTCTATGGATTTGCTTATTCTGGAAATTTCATATAAATGGAACCATATAATATGTGACCTTTTGTTTCTGACTTCTTTCATTTAGCTTAATGTTTTCAAGTTTCATCCATGTTGTAGCATGAATCAATACTTCATTCCTTTGTATGGCTGAATAATATTCCATTGTATGGACATAGCACATTTTGTTTATTCATTCATTAGTTGGTAAACATTTGTTTTGTTTCCTCTTTTTGGCTTTTATGAAGAAGGTGGCTGTGAATGTTTGTGTTCAAGTTTTCGTGTGGCCATATTTTCAATTCTCTTGGGTATTTATGTAGGTGTGAAATTGCTAGGTCATATGGTAATTCTATCATTAACTTTCTGAGGAACTGCCAAGCTGTTTTCCAAAGTGGCTGCATCAGTTTACAATCCTATCAGCAATGTATGAGGGCTCTAATTTCTCCACACCCTCACCAACACTTGTTATTGTCTGTCTTTTTTATTGTAGCCATCCTAATGGGTGTGAAGTGGTATCTAATTGCAGAGTTGTAGCTGAGTGGAGAAAAACATTTTTAATGGAAAAGTTTTTATTGATTGATTTTTATGAAAAGAACCTTAAATATATGTGCAGTATGTGAGTTTCACTTTGAGTTCCATGTCCACTGATACTAAATAATAAATTGAGTGATCCAGAAATTAACCAAGACTCAATGATATCAGAAAATCTGGAATGGCACCTATACTGATTTATAAATATTTTAGCAGCACCAACATTCTAGTGCAGACCTTTAAGATATTTGCTATCATTGAGTGATTATTTGCTCTTTATGTTTAAATTAATGATCACTGTATCACTTACACCTGGCTTCATGCTAAAAAGATTAGAAAGGTAACTGAAGTGAGAATAAGGGAAATGCAATGTGATTTCTTAAAAAGGCATGATGATCTGAACTGTCAATGAAACAGAACAGTGCCAGTCTCGGCTTTGCCAAGGAAAGTGAAGCAGAACTTAACAGACTTGGG
>JAQZBX010022150.1:0-31770 GCA_029593785.1 Cabassous unicinctus | reverse complement strand
TCTTTGTATTTGGGTGAAATTATTCCAATTAAGCTTACCCACAGAGTTATATAATACTGAAAGAAAGTCTGCTTAGCTATTAAGAATATTATCAAATGTCTGGAATTCATTGTGTGTGGTTTGAGATGGTAGAGAGGGAACTAATGCTCTGGTTTATCATCCTATTTTTCTACTATGGCTTTCTCCTATTATTGAAAAAAATATATCTATACAATAAATGTCAGGTGTGAACAAAAAGAATAAAATTTCCTTTATTTAGTGCCCTCTTCATTTACAGCACTGGACTCAAATAGGGGTAAGATGCAGGAGACTAGGTATAAAAGAGAAAAGAAGTTCAGGTCCCTTTCTTTGAGGATCTGGGTGTCAGCATAGAGGGAACACCTGTTTTTAAATCTTCACAGGTGTGTCTTGTTTCTTTGTTTAATTCCTGACTTATCTGATACTTAATTTTGCAAAATTTCTTACTTTTCATTCTCTCGTACTTTCATACAGATGCATTTTACTTAAAATAACAAATGCTTATTGAGAAATTTGGTCCTAAGTGTTCTAAGAGTGGAACAGGGAGTTTTAAAAATAAATCACTTAAAAATAAAATTTCCAGCACCATTTGCATTTCTTTTTTAAAAAAACACAATAGGGAAAAAAAGGTTGGCAGTTTTTCTGGAGAAGGTGAGTGCATTCTTTTTCCTTCTGATTTTATGTTTCAGTGGGAATTATATTAGTATACTTTAAGATAAATGAATGGGGGATCTGACATCATTAACTGATGTACTCTGATGTTAACAAGGGAATTGAAATCAGATGATTTTTGGCTTTTAAGTATGTGAAAAGGAGACCTCAACTTTTTGCTCTCAACAATCCAGATGCCTCAATCTTCAAACTGCATGTTCCTAATCTGTTTTAAGGGATATATTTGGTGAATTTGTTTTTTCCACATTTACAAAAGAAATGATTTTTCTTACAATTTTACTTTCATCCATAACATCGTATTAAATTATTTATAACTAAGTTTGATAGAAAATATAAGTGTTAATTACTAATTTCTTCAGTGCTCTATCATAAATTTTAAATTATTTCCCTCTGTGGTACCAGATTACTTATATTTGTTTACTTCAGAAAAGTTTGTCCTGAGAATTTAGGTTCTCTTTAGATTAAATTAATATCAAAGTTAATAGAGTATCAGTGTGGGAAATTACCTACAATTAGTAAAATTTATATTCTTGTTCTATTCAATTAAGCCCTTACCATTTCTTGAAATAAATGGCCCAGAACTAAATTTCTAAATATCTATCCATGGTACACATGTGCGCGCGCACGCGCGCGCGCACACACACACACACCACATTTATGGAATTGTTCCAAAGATATAGGACTGAAAAAGATTACCATATCATTCTTTCAGTCCCCTGAAATTAAATATATGAGCTTTCAGAATTACTTTTTTTGATGTATAGACACCCCTGGCATTTATATTAATATTAAGATACAGGTATTAAAATAGTTGCTATCTGCCATTACACCTAGTAGAACTAGAATGACTGCCAATCATTTAGGGGGTGATAGAATTCAGAGGACAGCAGCCGTCAAAAGTATAAACCTTCAGGAAAAAAGTTTCAGTAGCAAAAAGTAAGTATAGCTGGAGTGTGTGAGCAGTCCTTATAGTTGTTAACAGTGCCATAGCTTACAATTTATTTCAAACAGAAAGTTACTTTCTCAAAATAATTTTTCGACTTGTATTGGGTTCTTTAGTTGCAGGGCATTCTCCTACATTTTCCTGCATTCGAAACACACCAGGTATCTGCCTTTAGCTTACATATATAGTACCAAGATAATCATTTCCAAACAAGCTCTGTGATGGGTCAAGTTTGCACCCTTATTTAAGGTAGGTAGTCTGCTCTGCTCTGAAGGAGCTTACATGGCAATTGGAGAAACAAGCTGTACATCACAGTTAATGAGAAAAAGGTAGTTTCAAAAACAATAACATTACTATAAAGCAATCAATTATGTGGTATGTTCTAAATGGGAATCACTGCTCAAAATATTTTGTAAGCAATATTTAATGGAATTTCCCAACAAAACTTTTAAATATATATCATAATTCCCATTTGAAATATGAGAAAACTGGAGTTAAGAAATATGAAATAATTTGACCAAATTCACACATCTAGTAAATTGCAGAATATGGGTTCAAATCTTGTATATTTCCCTATATATTATGCTATCCTTAAAAACTGAGGCTTTTAGATTCTCCATGCTTTGTATTATAATTATTTTACTCTTCCTGATGAAGTTCCTGCTGTGTGGGAAATTATGTTACTCTGAGGTGAACACTATAAAATATCTTTGCAATCTTTCTTTATTCCCAAAGGATATTCACTTGAATATCCCAAAGGATATTTCACTTGATATGATTTTTACAACTTCACACATTGTACCCATTTATTTTCCACTGAATACCTATTATGTCTTTGTTTTACCACTCCAACCTGAAGAAATCGTAAGGACATGTTAGAAAGTCCAGCTAAATGATTTAATTCCTTCCTACTGCCGTTCACGTCAACCCCTTTCCTCCCATTCACACTGTCACCACCTCCTTTAGTCCATCATCACAAAAACATAGATGGTGGTCGTTGCCATTCAATTAGATTCTACTTGTAGTTCTCCATGCAATCCGCCCTGAACACATTGCCAGAATAATCTTCCTAATGCAATGACTTCGGGTGGCCAACGATGTTCTGTGGCTCTCTATTACCTCTTGCGTAAAGTCTAATCTAATTCTCTTGGTAGCACATAAAAATCTAAATGTTCAATTAACATAAAATTAAAAAGTAAATGAGTATTAAATAAAACAGAGAAGAGGACAGAGTAGAAAAAGAGAAAAACTTCTGGTTAGAATATAAATTTGCACCATATTCTTTAAGCACAAGTGGCAAAATTTAGCAACAAGTCAAATATACAAAGCATTTGATAAAGATGTTCTCCTTAGAGAATTATAACATATAAAAACATGAAAATGGAAAAAGATAATGTGTTAAGTAGTACCAATAGAATACTGCCTGTATGTAATATTTTAAAAATAGAATATAATCCAAATATCTTTATTAGGATATTAAAGTAATAAATTTAGGTATTGTCATAAAAAATGGAGTACATGAAAAGGTGTTCTTGTTAATAGAAAAACAGGCTTCACAATATGTAAAAATGATTTCAATTGCATAAATTATAATAATAAACCTCCTTCTAAGTTTTCTTTGCTCATTTTATTTGCATGATCTCTTGGATATCACAGTTTTTCACAATACCATAGCTTAGGATTCATTTTAAAATAGTTCCTTTTTATAAACTTTATTTTTTTTAAGAAGTTTTAGATTACAGAAAAGTTATATCCAAAATATAGGGGATTCCCATATACCCCCCCCCTCACATTTTCCACTATTAATAGCATCTTGGAGTGGATGTGGCTTAAGTGGTTGAAAGCCTGCTTCCCACATGGGAAGTCCTGGGTTCAGTTCCCAGTGCCTCCTAAAAACAAATGAACAGAAAACAAACAACAAGCAAACAAATGAAAAAAAAAAACAACTCAGGGGAGCCGATGTGGCTCAGTGGTTGAGCACTGGCTTCCTACTTACAAGGTCCTGGGTTCAATCTCTGGCACTGGTACATCAAAAAAAAAAAAAAAAAAATCTTACATTGTTACAACAAATGAACCAATGTTGGAGCATTGCTATTAACCATGGTCTGTAGTTTACATTATGGTTTACACTTTGCACCATGCCATTTTAGAGGTTTTGACAAAATGTATAATGGCCTGTGTTCGTCATTGCAATATCATGCAAAACAGTGCCCTAAAAATGCCCCATGTTTCACCTATTCTTCCCTCCCCCTCCCCTCAGAATCTCTGGTAACCACTATCTTTGTATCGATGTTACAAGTTCTTCCATTACTACAATAATAATAAGTCTACTTTGGTCCATGGTTGTATTCCTCTCTTACGTTTGTTCATTCCTCAATCTTGAGAATTTGGGATGGTGATTTCTGCTTTGCTTCAGATTGAGAGAGGGCTTAGATATTATGGGCAGATAGAAGGCAGATGGAAGAAACTCTTTTTGCAGTTGTAGACGCTCTTTGCTTTTTGGGATGGAGGTGGTCCCTCATCATTTTGTTAGTAGTCCTGGGTGAGTCCGATGAACTGGAGAGTAGATGTTGGCTGCATCCTTTTTCCAGTGTTATTGGGTTCTTAAGTTGGCTCCCTCTTAGCTTCTAGAAAGAGTTTGTTTTTTTTTTGTTTATTTGTTCTTCTTGATTATATGACATTTTACATTTGCATAGTCACATATAACCTTTCACAGAATTTTCATCATTTTATAAACTATTCCAAGTATTTTGCCCCTCTCTTTTATGCTCCCCACCCCCGACCCAAAGATTAACTTATTTTCCTTCTCAATCCTGAAATCACTTTGCTTTTCCTACTGGCATGATATTTTATAAGGAAGCTAAACATACATGAGACAATCCAGGCATACATGCCTGCTTTAGTGTATTTAGTGATTTTTGAGTTGCAAGTGAGATCAAAAAGCATTTAGAAACCCTTCGACTTCCATGAGTTTAAAATGCAGACTTTAAGCTCCATGAGGGCGAAAGCCCTATCTGCCTCTTCACCACTCTATCCGTAGAACTCAATGTTTGACATGATTGATTAAATGAAGAAATAAATGAACTTTGTAGATATCTTTCAAAATATCCACAAATTTTATTAAGCAAGTATTATATGCTCAGGACTAGAATAGATGTTGGATATTTTTGAAATAATTTTTATGATTTTAAATAGAAATTACCTGCTAACTCAATTGGGTAATGTTTTTAATGGTTATGACATAATGGGTGAAAACCATGAAAGGATAATTTATGTTATTCAGGCTATAAATGGTGAAGGAACTTCGTACTTAAACTGGTCTTGGACCAACAACATCAACATCTCCCGGGAAGCTGTTAGAAATCCAGACTCTCAGACCCCATCTCAGACCAAAGAAATAGAATCTGTAGTTCCATAAGATCTCTAGGTGATTTGTATGCACATTAATGTTTGAGAAAATCCCTGAAGGATATCAAAGAATATAAATATTCAAAAAGGGCCAAAGAGAGCCAGAAAGGCCCTCATCCAGAAGGCAATCAGTGAACTGAAGTAATGATAAAATTACTCATAATAATAGATGCTCCCTTACTCCAAGAACTTCCTAAACCTAAACTGAAATTTCACAAAATTGGTGGTTTTCTTGTATTCAAATTGTAATAAACTAAACAGTTCATTTACATTTATTGGAAAAATGATAAAAATTATGCCTGTTCAATGCTTTTAATGATTGAACCATCTATTCTAATATCCAGAATACTACTTTATCTGAAACTTTTTAATTGACATGAAGAGCAATTAAACATCAATTTAGAATTGCATCAATTGTATTGTATAATGAGTTGATGTGAAGTTAATGAAGAAGCTACCAACAATGTAAAGCAGAGGATTGATGGTCTTAAGGTTGGCACAGGTATTTACTACTAATTGCACAAGTATTTACTACTAATTGCCCAAAAATCTTACATGAATATATACCAGATGCAAGTAGCATTACATTTCTATTTGTTAACTCTTTTGAATCACAATATTTTGAAAAAGGCATAAAATAGATCAAATTATAGAAGTTAAATGTAATTTTTGACTTATTCAGTTTACAAAAGGGTAATAATTTTCACAAATAATCTGAAAACTCTTGTCCATTGAAGAAGCTTCTGCTCACTTGTTTAAAGACAGCACAAGTTGTTAAAATAGAGTTGCATAATATTCTAGTTACATATTGTGATGACTCAACACTTCATAAATCCAAGTTCAACTATACAAATTAATTGTGAGAAGTAATGAACAGATAGCACAAAATCATGAATAATCCAAAAACTCTTTATATTTGCCTTTGAAAAGCAGGAAATGATTTTTCCATTCTTATTTGCTTTTCCAATTTGCTTCTGTAGAGTAGTATTAAAATGACCATTCAAATTATATCCATATAATATTGTAATTGAGGTGGTACTGGAAATATGCATAAGAAAGGGCTGGCTAGATAGAATGCAGATGTTAATTTAAGGAAAAAATTTTTGATCATTATAATAGCAACAGTAAAGAGTTTTTCATTATATGTTCTAGGTTTAAAATAATCTCTAGGACAATTTTTTTTAAATTCCTTTACTAGAGATTATTTTAAACCTAGAAAGATACATATAGTCTCCAAAATATTTCCATAGCTACTGTCCCATGTTTCTTTAATTTATCATATCAGATTTTGTTCAGTATTCGGTTATTAAAAATACATATGGTCTCCAAAACATTTCCAGAGCTCCTGTTCTATGTTTCCTTAATTTATCATATCAGTTTTTTTCAGTATACAGTTATTAAAACTTAGTTATTGACATGATAATTATTGTTTCAATTTATTACATCTCTCAATAGAATGTTTATAACATATATTAATGGTGAGATTTGGGGATTTTAAAAAAGATATACATTATGTTTTATCTTCCCCCTCTCAATCTTTAATATTATAAATTAATATTACTTCTTACTTAGTTATTTTCCATGGAAATGGAGTTGTGTTTAACCTCTAGCATTTAGCTCTTTGCTATTATATTATGTTGAAAGAGGAAGTATTAACTTTTCTAAGCATTCATCCAAAATTGTCATTCTTTGGTTGATAATAAATTGTATTACAATGTCATGATAGCAGAAATAATATGCTAATGATTAACCATGAAATATCTAATTAAGGAACTAAGTCATAAAAGCAAAATTCATTTTAATATGAATCCTTTTTTTAGCAAAACTCAGAAAGAAACACAAACTGGGCATGCCATTATAAATTATCTTGCCTTGCCCTCTTGCTTTAGTATTTACAAATTTAAAATTCAATTGATTTTTGTAAAGTATGAGCTACATATATGCATATGTATTTCCTTCTTACCACAGTAGAAACTCTGCACAAAACAAACTTAAATTCTTATTTTACTCCTTGATACGTTCACATTCTAGTTCTCTGCCTTTGATTCACTAATGAGCAATGAAGAGCTAAAAGGCAAAGGAATATGGATTGCCTTATCTTTCCTTTTCCTTCTATGTCATCATTTTCTGTATAAGTGGCTGGCTAATGGAAGGAAATCACATGTGTAAAAATGGATGTGACGGGGTTCCTTAGTTCTTTGTGCTTCCTAGAATGCCATTGCCTTTTTCTTCTGCTTTTGAAACAAGTTTTGGTTCAAAGAGAAAGTGGGGCATCGTTTGCTTTTAGGTGAGTAGGTAATCTGAGATTCTGCTTTCAAGAAATATTTCCAATTATTTTATTCTAGGTGTCCAAGAAAGAGATTGAAGAAAAACTAATGAGCTAATAATTGATTGGGAAGTGCAATCCAGGGCAGGAAAAGCGAAGGAGAGGAGAAATATAGCTGGTAAAGATGGGAAGCTAACACAAGGCGGTGTATCACAACCATGGTGGCTGCTGAGATGGCGCAACTGCTCAATGTTTTCAGAGACACTGAGGTCAAGAGGACCTGATGAGGTAAATAAATGGAGTCCAATACACAGAGTAAACCTAATTAAATGACCAGCCAAAGCAAGGGGAAAACATGGGGATAATAAATATCATGAGAGAGATAATATTGGAAAAATGAAATGAGAATAGGCAGTTGTAAAGAAGCATAAATGTGAAACATTGATTTAGAATAGTGTAAATCCTAAATGAAAGAAAGTAATGGATAGGTTGAATAAGTGCAAGGAATAGAGATTCAGAATGAATAGCAAGCAAAAATAGTTAAATAGGGCATGGAAAAATAACATCAAAAAAGAAATGATAAATGATTTGAAAATTGAGAGAAATATTATATTTGTAAACTAGATGTTAATGGGTAAATATCAGTCTTTTCTTTGAATGCACAAACTGATGAAAAAGAAAAGTAAATAAAAGAGTACTAGGCTTTTGTTTTTGTTTTGGCAGAGTAATTATCAAGACAACTAAGAATGATAATATATACAAGTGTCGAAAATCTGGAAAGAGAATAAGGAATTAGGAGACTAAAGTAATATGTGAAAATAGGAATAGAACTGAATCCTGAAGCCATGCTTTCTCTGAAGGCATCTGCCAAAACTGCTTATATTGATCTGAGGTTTCAGGGTTTCCCGGGTCATGACTTTCAGAAGCCTGAGCTAATGTGGCCTTGTGGACAATGAGGATTAGTGCCTGTTATCACTTCTGGTCAATTTTTAGTCATTACCACTTTTGATTGAGGTTTCCTGTTTATCATTTTGTTACTAATTTCTACTTTTAATTCACTGTTTAGATTATTTGTACATTTTTAAAATTATTGAGGTTTTTTAAAAATAAATATATAGTGGATTTTCATGAATGTTCTAAGTGCTTTTTGGAAGGAAGGTTGACATACAACATTGGATATGTATTACTAGTGTGTACATTTTAAAATGTTTAGGGTTCATTTTTGGGGGGACTTGGAACTTAGAAGGTATACTAGATCTCTATTTTCATAACTTTTATGTCTTCATTAAAAATTTTAGGCTTGACCATCACAAACTGTACTTTGTCCTTTTCAGGATGCTTTGCTTAAATTCATCCTTGGCAGATATTAAGTTTTCCAACCTACTTTCATTTCGATTGCTTTTGCCTGGTATTTCTTTGCCATTTTAGCCTTTCTGAATGCCTTTGTGTCTTATACAGCAGAGGGCTGGGTTTTGCTTTGTGCCCTATAAGAAAAGCTATTTCTTTTAAAAAGATGAGATAAGCATAGTTACATGTTTTGATAAAATGGATTTCTTCAGTCTCTGTTCTCTTGGGTTATTTTATGATATATTTTCTCTAATGCATTGTGCTATATTTACTGTTTGTCTTCCACTATATCGTCTGCTTTCTTTGAAATTTAAATTTTTGTTGCTTTGTACTTCTTTTAATATTTATGAATATTTGTATTTTTATTCTAGTGGGCACTCTTATCCTAATATCTTCATGTAATTCCCTCAATCATATTCTGTCTTACTTAGGATTCTATATATGTTTCATCCATTTCATATATTATCCATTACTCTATCTCTACCTTGTGTGATAATCAAAGATCATATTCTAATTCTCTTTGCTCTTTCCTATTTCCTTCCATTTTGAAGTTGCTATTTCACTTTGTCAGATTATATAATACATGCATATTGTTCTTAAACTATTATACCCACTTTTGTTATAATTTCAGATCTGCAGTGAAAATTAACCAATGTTTTATAACAGTCCTTCTGCTGAAGTTTTCCCAATCACATTAGGGATGGATTAAGTTTGATGTTAATGAGATTTCTAAGGAAGGGCTCATTTGTGCAAAATTACTTTTGTATTGCATGTTTCAAAGTGATTTTCTATAACCATGCTTCTTGAAGGAAAGCCTGAGTAAATCTTTTTTTAAAATGAGCAATATTTTTAAGCAACTTTAGACTTAATAAGTATACATGTTATAATTTTATATGTAGCCACAAGATAATAAGAGGATAATAATTTCCATAGAAGTAAAGGTGAAAATCAATATGACTGCAATATTTACTCTGAAATATGGTAAGAAAGGAGAAAAAGGAAACAAAGAACTTATGTAGATAATTAAAAAATACAGGGATGAATATTAGATTTAAAACAAATATATTGATAATTCCATTAAATAGAAATATTCTAAATTATCTGATTAAAAGAAAAAGTTCACCAGACTGAATTTTTTAAAAATCTTACTTTTTAAATAGATTTATCTTAAGATAAGGAACTGGAAAATTCTAAAATAAAAGAAATTATAAAACTTTCACATGCAATACTCTATAAAATGGCATATCTACATTAATAAATGCAAAAGGACATATTAAAAATTATTAAATATTTAGGGGTAAAATGAGAACAAACCATGGTGAAATTAGCACTATTGAAGTAAAAGCAAAATATTCTAAACCTTTCAGAGGAAAAGGAGATCATGTAGAATGTAAGATGAATTTAGATTAAAATTTTTTTTTATTTATTAGATACATATCAATATTGGAATGAAATTTCCAAAGAGTTGAAGGAAAATAATTTTGGACCTAGAATTTTAAATCTAACTAATTTGTATTAGTGGGCAAAAATATGAGGGGAAAAAGGTATTTGCATAGTCTCTTCTCCTTCGAGATATTTATTAATGACAAAGGGGAAAATAGTAACTGTACATTGAAGAAATGTGAAAGACACCATCTTCACCAAGTGATCAAGGTTGACATTACAAACAATGACATTTTGTCACCATGTAATTCCTGATATGATGCACTGAGAAGGGCACACCTCTTTATTGGCATTCTCGCCAAAAATGCATATCTTCTATCTAATAGTGAAAAAATATTAGACAACTCGAAATTGAGGGTCATTCTACAAAATAACTGGCCATACCCTTCAAAATAACAAGATCATGAAAGGCAAGGAAAGATTTAGAAACATTATAGATTGGACATTGGAGGAAACTAGGGAAACATGACAAGTACACTATGGGCTCCGGTATTGGATCCTGGAACCTTTAAAATATCTATATTTAATGGGAAAACTGGAATCTGAAAAAATATGTTTTATTAATACTAGCATAAAAATCTTAAAATTATTTGTTTACGATAAATGTACTATGTTTATGTAAAATATTTAACATCAGGGAAAGCTGTATGATGCAGAGTGTATGGAAGATGGAAATTATACTATTTTTCACTAATATTATTTCAAAATGAAAACATAAAGAGCAAAGTAAATACACACACTCAAAAGTGAAAAACAGAAATATAGGTACCATGTCAACAGTAATCATAAAGGAGCTGGTGTAAATGTAAAATAAAATAGAGCTTATTTAGTTGGAATTACCAGAGATAAAATAGGACATTTCTTTTCAAGTACCCCAACATATGGTCCATTTTGTAAATGTTTCTTGTGCACTTGAAAAGAATGTTCTGCAATTATTTATATATATTTATATATATATATAAAGATACACCACTGAACACCCACTAGCGTCACTAAGACCAATGATATCAAGACTGACAATACCAAACACTGTCAACGTGTGCAGCAGCTTGAACTTTCATACATTGCTGTTGAGAAAGCAAAATAAATCTTTAGTACATCTACTTTGGAATATAGTTGCTCATTTCTCATAAAGTTAAACTTATGTATAATATACAAGGCAGTAAGTAATTCCATTCCTAGCTATACAAAGAAGAGAAATGAATAGATATGTACCCTCAAAAACCTTATGTGAATGGTCAAGGCAACTTTAAACACAAGAGAAAAAAACTGGAAATAACCCAAATGTCCATTAACAAGTAAAAGGATCAAGAAACTGTGGCATATCTGTAAAATGGAATGGTACTCAAAAATAAAAAGACTGAATAATTGAAATACAGGTGGTTGAAAAAAAATTAGAGATGAGGGAAGCTTGATGCAAAGAACTCTCTTTCATTACCAGAAAACAAAACAAAGATAGCTGAGCATAGACCGCATGGAAACAGAATGTAACCAATGAGTTGTGTTGCCTGATACCTGCTCTAAGTGGAAAAATTAGCAGCATCTAACCTAAGACTAGACCTGGATTATTCAAACCTTCCCCACAGTTAAAGGAAATAGCAACTGACTTGTCTTGGTTTATGAATTTATAATGACAAAGACCACAGAATGGATTGGCTAAAACAAGAATTTATTTTGTCACTGTTTTGGATGCTAGAAGTCCAAAATCAGTCTCGTTACAGAGTCTGTAGTGTTCTCCTGCTGATAATCTGTCTCACTCTCGGGCTTCCTCTGACTTCTGATTGCTTCTGACTGCATCCAAATTTCCTTTTCTTATAAGGATTCCAGTCATGTGAATTAAGGCCCACCCTGATTCAGTTTGGCTTCATCTAAATAGGATTTTCAAAGATACTATTCACAAATGATTCCACCCATTAAAAAAATAACAATTTCAAAGGTCCTATTTACAAATGGTTTCACACCCAAAGAATAAGACTTGAACATGTCTTTTATGGGGTACATTTTTCAATTCCCAATACTGATGAAGCATAATAATATTAATCTTTTTTTAAAAAAATAATGACCTTTCAGAAAGGGAGAAAAGAACAAAATTTTAATTATAATCCAATCGGATAATGCATTTACAATAAGTCCTTTCAAGTATTAATTGATTATCTGTCTCAGGCATTTTGTAAATTTGTAAATTGTTGAGAATAAAACAGTAAAGACACCTTTCATTACCTTATTTTTGCAATCTTTCCAACTAATTATGGAAAATGATTTAGCAAAGTCTCCCTCTTTCTTCCTTTCTCTCTCTCTCTTTCTCCCTCTCTGAGTCAGACACATACACATGCACAGGATGCAATTTTAAAATTCCTCTTATGAATTTGATATATTCCAAACTCCAATCAAAGTCTTTTAACATCTTCTGAAATAAAACTTTAATCCCACACTATCTTGCATTTTCTTAGGCTCCTTCATTTCTCATAACAGTGGACACATAGAAATGAAAGCACACAGCTCCCCTCTGATTGCATACTGAACTCAACACATCCAACAACCAGAGTTTTTGAAGGAGACATCAGGTGCATTTGTGTGTCCATTTTAGGCTCAGCTTTTGAGTGAAACATTAAGGCTGAAACTTCAAACTCAACGCTGGGAGAGAACTGATTTATGTTACTTTATCAAAAGACATGGTGAAGTTTTGCTCATTAAAGAGATATAGGTTTAATCTCTTTTCTACTTGAGCTGCAAAATATTTTCATTTCTTAATGAAACTAGTTTAATAATATTTTTAGAGTTGAGAAATGTATTTGATCTTCTAAGATCTAAGTCAAATAAGACCTCATTTGAAAATATGATTTTTGAAATCCTGTAGTTTCTGGGATTTATATCTCAGCTGCATAATATACACACAAATATTAAAGAATAGCCTAACCTTCCAAGTCTTTTTAGTTTTTCTTCCTCCAGCAAACAGAAAGCTGACAGATATGCTCCTCTTCATCTATTCATTAGTTATAGTGTATAACTAGGAATTGTCAATTATTTTTGCCAAATGGCTAAAATACCAAGTTTTCTGCTTCCCTGAATGATCAAAATTATTTTTAGATTACTATCTTGGATTAAATATTCTTACAAGATTTATGAGATTTATGAGATCATCAGGCCCAACATTAAAACACCTCATGGATAATGATTAAGAATACACATTTCTTAGTTTGGGGTTCTGATATGCCTGATTGAATCTTAACACAAGCCTATTAATGATTTAACCTGATATTCAAAAAATTCCAATTTCCCCACCAATATAAATAAGGTAAATAAAATCTTAAGAAACCTACTCAATATGAACAGATGGACTTAATCTCAAAATGAAAATATATATAAGAATCATACAGAATATAATCCAATTGACCGCTCAGTGTAAGATTTCCTTCTACAAAATTCCACAATTTTCTCTAAAATGACTCTTCATCTGTATAAGCTCCTTAGTCACCCTTGCCTTTCATGATAGCTTTAGGTTGGGTATCTTCCCCAGATATTCTGATATTACTTACCTTCTGCCCACTGCCCATCATTTGCTTTGATCTGGTGGTCCTCATTTCCATCCTTGTGCCATGGGTCTGTATCCTGATACCTGCTCTAGTTGGACTCTGCTTGGCTTCAGCTCGGAATCAAAGCTAGAGACCTGCTTCTTGCCTCACATTCCCCACTCGTCTTCAGGCTCTGCGGCTTGTGCGTGCTTTCTGCTTCACAACTGCAGGCCCTCAGGATCCCAGGCATAATTATTCAGCCTCCTCTTGCCTTCAAAATTCTTAAGTAGTTATTGTATCCTTTTAGTCTTTTCTTCTTCCGGCTAAATATTCACTGTGATTTTGATGATCACTCAAAGGCCACACAGCGTAGTGTAACAGTTTTAAACCAATCAAAGGATTTCTAGGAGTCATGCAAATCCCCTTTCTTGCTATCCAGGAGTAAGAAGGGGATCAGAAGAGAGCCAGAATACAGGTGGCTTTATGCCTTGGACCTCTACCTCAAGCACATGTTGAGCAGCTCTAATAGTATTATTTTCACATACAACAAAACATTTAAGCAGATATTATTAAACAAACAATTTAGCCATAAAGCATTTCCAAACCACCACTGTTAATATTTTGAGACTGGGACTTGGATTCAAGCAGACCTGAATTTAAACCTCAGAGCAATATCTATTATCTATATATATTGGCTAGCTTAAGCTCATCAACATTAAGGTTTTCCAATGTAAAATGGAGAAATGAATCCATAATTCATATTTTAGGGGGAATAGGAAATGAATTTATATTTCCAAAACACTGAGAAAAACACCTTGCATATAATAAGTGCTAAAAAGATGGTTAGCTGGAATTCTGGGTAGGGCCACACTGGAGTAGTGAGCATCAGATTTACCTACTTGCTGTAAAAATTTATATAGCTGGGCAAAAGATAAGAAGCAAAACTTTTCAAGCATTGGACAACATACATACGTGACTTTGATCCTTGAAAGAACTGAAACCTATTTGGAGAAGAATACATTTACTTTAATTTTCTACCCAGGATATTTTCCAAATTTCAAAAGAGGGAAGTGTAGCAGCAGTTTCACTAGTTGGGGAAAACAGAGATCAGTGTTCATGGCAGATGTGACTGGAATTTGCAGAGTAAGGTTTTGGAAGGAAGGGATATCCACAGAGGAGGAGCTGCAACATGTACATTTAGTTCTCCTTGACTCTTTGGTAATACTAACATGGTTAAGAACAACATTTGAGAGGAGAACCAAACAGAGACTGTAGAGGTTGCAAAATGCTAGTAGTCTTTGGAGTTCTGACACGAGAAAGAAGAGAGAATTCTTTGTACACACTGGGCATTCATTGGAGACTGCAGTTATAGAAGGCCCAAAGAAAACACAGAGGTTGGAATTACAGACAACAGCCTTACATAACTATTATAAATATGTTCAAGAAATAAATGAAAAAGATGTACAGAATCATTGAAAATATGGGGAATCTTAGGATACAATTGGAAGCTATAACAAAGACACAAAGGGAAATTTTAGATGAAAAAATATATCTGATATAAAAAATGGACTGTATGTTGCTCAATATCAGATTGTATAGTGTCATTTAATTTTTGTACAGGGAAATAAAGACTATTCTATCTAGAAGATAGAGAGGAAGAATATTTAAAAAGAAAACAATTTAGCCTATATTGGCTTATAGGATAATATTAAGTAGCTGAATATGTATAATTCAACTCCCAGAAAAAGACAAGAGATTAGGGCCTGGAAAATTTTGAAAAAAAAAAAAAAATGGCCAAAGACCACCCCCCCCAAATTTGGTGAGAAATATCAAGCCATATATTTAAAATGTTCAACATATCCCCAACAGGAAAAATACATACATACACATACATAGAAAAATACAACTAGTCACATCATAATGAAATTGTGGAAAATCAAAACATAAAGAAAAAATCATGAAAGAATAAGAGAAAAGAAAAGATTATGTATATTGGAATGGTGGATAAGAATAACTATTGAAGTCTCATCAGAGACAATTCAAACCATGAGGAAATGGAAGGCACCATTAAAGTGCTGAAAGAAGAAAATATCCACTCAACTTAAAATTCTATATCCAGTGAATCTATCTTTCAAAAATGAAAGTGAGTGAAATAAAGACTTGTAAAATGAACAAATGTTGGTAGAAGTCATTGTCAGAAGGCATGAAATATTAAAGAATGTTTATTCAGGCTGATGAGCAATCATACCCAATGGAAACTTAGGTTTACAAGATGGAAAGAAGAATGTTGGAAATGACAGATATATGGCAAATATAGAAAAAATGTTTTCTTGTTTCTTAATTTATTTAAAGACATTTGATATTTAAAGCAAAGTAATTTATTGTTGGTTTTATAGAATATACTGAAGTAAAATATGTGACAATAATAGCAGAAAAGTTGGAAGAGGCATAAATGAACATCTCTTTTTGAAAGGTTCTTATATTTTACATGAAATTCTATATTAACTTAGCACTACATCACTAACTTAATTAGTGATAATTAAGGATTATATTAGTGTTTTGAGCTAACAATAAACATATAAAACTGACAAAATTGGCTAAAATATTATTGAAGGAAATAGAAAAATAAAAAAACACTTGGTTAATAGAAAAGAAGGCTGGAAAGGAGAAATAGAACCAAAGAATACATGGGACAAATAAAAAGTAGGAAGATGGTATATTCAAAAGATATCGATAATTATATTAAATATAAATGAATGAAAAATAAAAAAGTTGTGAAGGTTAAGTTGAATATAAAAGCAAGACCCAACTGTGTGCTATTTATGAGAGATGAGCTGTTAATATAAAAGGACAGGTAGTATAAATATAAGAGAAAAGAAAATTACATACTATGTAAATTCTAATCCTATAAAAACAGATTGGTTAAAATAATTTCAAGTCATTTATATTTCAAGACAAAAAGAATTACCAGAGATAAAGATATTTCATAAAATGATAAAAAGATTAATCAAGAGGACATAACTCTTATGAATGTGCAAGAACATAATAACAAAGGTTCAACTACGTAATGCAAAAATTGAAAAAAGCTAATGGAAAATTAGACAAACTCACAATAATAGTGAAAGATTTCAAAGTAATCTCTCAGTAATTGGCAGCAGTTCTTTCTTAAAAATCTGTAATAATATAGAAGCTGTGAGTGCTATCAACCAACTTAACCTAATCCACTTTATAGAACACTAGATCTTCAATTGCAAAATACACACTCTTTTCAGTGCACATAGAATATTCACCAAGAGAGTTCATATACTGGCCTATAAGTCAAGCTTGATTACATTTCAAAGGAATGAAAATACACAGTGAAGATTCTTTGACCATAATGGAATTGAATTCAAAATCAATAAAAATATACCTATAAAATCCCACAATATTTTGAAATTAAACAAAATATTGTGAGTTAAACAGTTATAAATAACCCATGGGTCAGTAAATAGCTACCACTATCAGACACCATGCACAAAAATTAATTTGAGATGTCTCAAAGACATAAATGTAAGAGCTTAAACTATAAAACTTCTAGGGAAAAATAACTAGGAGAATATCTTCATGGTTTGGGGTAAACAGAAATTGCTTATACAATTTTTAATATACATATTTTTAAAAAACTATTGATAAGTTGGAGTTCATTGCAATTCAAGGCTTCTTCTCACCAAACACATCAAGAAAATCAAAAGGCAAGCAACAGACTGGGCAAAGTTTTATTAACATTTTTAAGCATCAGGGAAGTGCAAATTAAAACCACAAGGTTATGCTATTACATACTCACTACATATGCACTAGAATGACTAAAATGAAAAGAATGACTTGACCCAATATTGGTGGAGATATGAGATATTTGGAATTCTTGTATATTTCTTGTGAGAGTGAACAATGTTGTAATTATTTAGGGAAAGAGCTTGGCTGTGACTCATAAAATTAAACGCGTTTCTAGTCTATGATCCTGGAATTCCACTCCTAGGTATTTCCTTAGGAAATGAAATGAAACCATAGCCCAATAAAGAATTTTAAAAAATGTTCATAGCAGCTTTATTCATCATAGCTGCAAACTGAAAACTATCCATTAACTGGAAAATATAGAAACACATTTTGATTTACTTGAATGATGGAATACTATTTAGCAATGAAAGGAATACAAAGGAAAAAATGAACTAATGGAATATTAATCAGCAATAACATATATTATAGTAATAATTACAGATATCATGCTGAGCCTAAAAAGCCAGAAACAAAAAAATACATTGTCTATAATGCATTAATATAAAGTTCTAGACTAGACAAAACCAATTTATGGTGATAGAAGTAAGAACAGGAGTTGCTTCAAGGAGTGTGGGATATAAACTGTGAAGGGATGAGAGGTTACTTTCTTGAGTGATAAGAATCTTCCATATCTTTATAGATTTCTGGGCTGCAAGTGTTTGCATTTGTCAAAATTTATCAAACTGTATGATTAAACTGTGACTTACACTGTATGGAAATTATACGATAATAATAAACGGTAATCTCTGCTTCTCTCTCCCCTCTACCCTTCATTTTTCTAGTAGTCTCCCTCCAAACTGCAACCTTCCCCCACCCTCCACCATGAACACTGTTTTATTTTTGTGCTTTTTAAAATGTTACCTAAAGCCTGGTATCTTTAAAAAGGATTAAATGTTGCTGTTTCTCTCAGAAATATGATTTTGGATTTATGTAATTTTTGTTCCCTATATAATATTTATGTCCTTGCTTAATATGCCACTTCATTTTACGTTTTTAAACAAATATGAAGATTTACACAAACAATAAGATTCTTGGACTTCTTTACAAATGTTTCACTCATTCCAGTTTTAATGGCATTTTAATAAGTCTCATAACTTTATGGTAATAAGTCAGTTTCAATAGGAAATGTCATTGTTGTATTAGAATACACGTATCAGTTACCAGGACTTGTAAATGATTAGTTTATTTGTTTGTTTTATAATGTCTATCAATCAAATCCACCCTAAAAGTGGGAAGATTCTCTGTCTCTATTATGTTCAGAAGACTGGACCAGGAAGGCAGGAATTGAGTTGTTGCTATGTAATGGGGAAAGGGACAAAAGTTATTATAAGTCTTTCAAATACACAGAGACACACAATCACACTCAAAGCAAAACAAAACAAAAGGATAATTTATAAAGCTAAATAAAAATAACAAATGGAGCACTGAAAGCTGAAATCCAAAAATGTGACAACTGAATTTATATTAAATACATTTTATGTCTATAAATTTAAACATTTCAGATTAGAGCAAAAAAAGTGAAACAACAAAATATTGTATAAAGTAGAATCTAAAAGACATTCACCTACAATAACGTCTCCCTTTCCATGCCAGCTGTTTCTATTCAAAGATGTGGTGGACTAAGGTTATCCCACAGGATTTGAATTTACATGTTGTTTTAATTTGCCAAAGGGCTGCCGATGCAAAGTACCAAGAACCTTTTGGCTTTTATAATGGGGATTTATTTGGGGTAAAAGCTTACAGTTCCAAGGCTGTGAAAACTCCAACTCAAGGCACCGTTTAAGAGGTGCTTTCTCACCAAAGACAGCTATCACATGTTGAAGCAAATAGCAGGTGATCTCTGCCTGGTCTCTGCCTTCCCCTCCGGGCTTCCTCTCTCAGGCTTAGCTGCTCTGCTTTCTTCCCAATTTCAGCTGGCATAGGGCTTGTCTCTTCTCTAAATCAGTCTAGGCCCTTCCGCTCTCTTCCCAAGTTCAGCTGTAAGCTCTCAAACATACAGCAGGGCAGTTGTCCTCTTGAACTGATCCATAGGCCTAGCCTCTTGGGGGCTTCATGCTTAAGCAATCCTCTCTCTCTCATTGCAGGATCATATGCTGGCTCCTTTTATCCTCTGTCTCAGTGAGCCTACTAATAACAGACCCAGCAAGGGGGTGGGGACTCAGCATGAATCACACCCCACTGACATAATCCAGTCAGATGGGTCTCACACCCAAAGGAATAGATTTATTTTAAAACATAATCTTTTGCTTTTGGGAATTCACAAAATTCAAACTGTCACATGTGTGTAAGGCCCATAGACTGGTTATCATTTGCTGTTAGCCTCTCAGTTCCAATACCAGCTTCCCAGAGAATGATTGATATCCCATAAAATCTCACTACATGACTATTCTCTTGATTTTACAAAGATAAAGAAGCTAAGTTTCAGAATGGCTGAATATCTTGAACTAGAATTAAATATATAAATTTAGTTTTCAATACCACAGATACTTAGGTACTTCATGGAAAGAGAATCAAGTACTAAACCTCTATATTTTTCAATAGGTGTGGTGCAAATCCATCAAATATTTTACACAATTTTATATAGAAGTAGTTCAATGTACCTATACATGCTATGATTCTTTATTGAGCTAAATATGATTGCCTATAATTCCAATTATGGATCATTTCACTGTGACACTTACGTTAAGTGTCTGAATTACTATACAAAGTTAGAATTTATTGAGTGAAGAAATTATACAATAACTATATTGATTCACATAACTTTGTAGGAAGTCTTTATTCTTTGGCTGAGTATATTCTCAGGAAGGATTAAACTTGGCTTGCCAGAAGGCATAAAGACAGAACATGAACTACAAGGTCACGTTCACAGATACCTCTGGCCTCTTTCAGCAGACTCTGGAAGATAGTATGAATCTTAAAATTTTACACTTTTACAGGACCTTGAAATTATCTCTTTAATTTTGGGTGAGAAAATTGGGGCTCATCATGGTTAAATTACAGAATAAAACACAGCATCAAATTTATTGAAACAATTATTTTCATTAAAAGTGACTGGACTTGGTTTACAAGTATTTCTCTGTATCACCTCTGTTCCAGGATTTTTTGAAGTTTTATAAATGAATGGAAATATCTTCAAGATAAGGAGTATAATGTGCATCCATGGGTGGCAAAATAACAGAGAAATATCACCGAACTTGAAGTCAGTCAAGCCATGTACCAGTTCTGTTTTTACAGCTAGGAATTATTATATACCTGTGAACATTTCATCTCATGTGCCTCCCCATTCCTTCATTTGTAAAATAAAAGAATTGAGCCAGAAGTGCTTTCCAGCTGTATATTTTTAAAGCATTTTGGAAATGCCATTCCAAATTAATAAAAGATCACCAAGGGGAATATAATTTCTTATAGTGATGAAAATATAAAAACAAACTGCAGTATGATGATTTTGTTCAAATAACATTCTTGGCTAATCAAAGGAAAACAGTTTTCCTTATGATTTTTTCTTTTAGTTGTACCCACTCAAGTATTAATCCAGGAAAGTGATTCTAAGGGTGTAATTGCTTTTTTTTTATTATTTTCTTTCACATATTTGACCTTTGTTATGTTTCTTTGTTTCTTAATATCTCTAAAGATAAAGTCACTGAGTTTATAAATTAGTATAAATACATATGCAATTGAATGTGCTTTTCTATTTTCAATGACCTTTTCCTGGTGAGTGCATTGAAGTGCATTGTCTGTGACACCCCAGGAGTTGCTCAGGAGAGTCAGTGAGACCAGAAATTTCTGAAAGGTCATAGATTTTATTGCTACTCACTTGGCAGCTTTTTTTTCTTACTTTGAATTTTCTCCTAAAACTTAACTGTTGTTAATAGATGGTTGGTCAATAAACGTAAACAACTCAGGATCTTCAGATTCAATCACTTACCACTATAATTGAAAATATTTATCATTAAAATCACTTGGGAAATTATATTTCATATTTATGATAATTTCAGTAAGAGGATCCATACCAATGGGTTGCCAAAATTTTGAAACAATTCAGCTATATTCTATGGGGATCCAATCCTTTTTCAATTTTGTCTAACAAGATCCCAAGGTACTAATTTTATTGTACTTTTCTTTTAGGTAAATCAAATGTCATGGTGCTTGATTGGGTTACTAATAAGTTCAATGGCTCAAGCACTATAGAAAACTTACTCAAGTATCAGTTGCCAAGGGATTGTTGTATAATAGCAACATCATCATCTATTGCCTATTTGCTCTGTGACATCAGCACATTCTGGATCTCCGCATCCTCTGTAACATGAGAGGGATGGATATGACACTCTTTAACATCTATTTAATATCTAACAATCTATTAGGTAAAATAATAATAGCAAAATCCCATAAAAGCTCTATATCACCTAATTACAAAATACATTTTTGCCTGCTCCAAACATTTGCAGGGCCTGAGGTCAGAGTACATATGTCTACCCATAAAAATAAAGTTATATAAAAAAAGAATCAAGCTGAAAAACCACTAAATAAAATATATTTCATCTGCCTACCTTGAAAATACAGCACCATAAAAACCTGAAGGGCCAATTTGCAGGTTTAGGATTCATGGACCCAGAGATCCATGCTGGTATGTGATAGTATAAGGAGAGGCATACTAGGCCCCTGAGCACCATGCCCTTGGCTACTTCTCTTTGTCTTGGGCTCCAACCTACATGAGAAAAGGGATCACTTGCAAACATTTGAAGTCCCCAGCTTGTATGTTCAAGGTGCTCCCACACCTCCTCAAACAGCTACCCATTGGCCATCCTTCAGGACTTGCCCTCATTTGGGTAGCTGGACTTTAGCAAGAGATTGGTGCAGGCCTAGTAATAGGCTCTGAACTATTTGGGCAAGAATTTCAGAATCATGGGTACCTAGAGCAAATGATTTCAAAGATGGAGATAAACAGAAAAGAGGAGAATGTTGTTACCATTTCAGCCCTACAGAAATCTCCCCCCAGTTCATTATTAAATAAAAATATAGGCTACCTAGCTATGACATGAGGCAAATTTCTGATGTTAGATTTTTATTTGCTATGAACTTTTGCTCATATAATTTATTTGCTATGAATTTATTTTCTCATATAAAATGCAATAAATTAAAACAAAAGCAACAGACTGCTTAAAAATATTACTTATAACTTAATGACAAAAAGTCAACCCAATTTAAAAATGGGCAAAGATCTTGAATAGACATTTCTCCAAAGAAAATATACAAAAATATACAAATGGCCAAAAAGTACATGAAAATATAGTGTTAAATGCAAATAAAAAAACAAAATGACATACCACTTCACACTCATTAGGATAGTTATAATTTTTTTTTAATTTATGGAAAATACCTAGAGTTGGTGAGGATGTGAAGAAATAGGAAATCTCATATATTGCTGGTGAGAATGTAAAACGTGTAGTCACTGTGAAAAACAGTTTAGCAATTCCTCAAAAAGTTATACATAGAATTGCCATAAGACAGAGTGAGTTCACTACCAGGTATAAATCCATACATGTAAGAAAAATGAAAACATATATCCATATAGAAACTTGTGCATTGTTTATAGCAGCTTTATTCACAATAGCCATATGAGGGAAACAATCTATCAATGGATGGATGGATAAACAAATTGTGGTATATATATGCAATGGACTATTATTCAGGTATAAAAAGGAATTATGTATTGATACATGCTACAATCGAGATGAACCTCAAAAATATTATGCTCAGTGAAAGAAGCCAGACACAAAAGTTCAAATGCTGTATGATTCCTTTTATATGAAATTTCTAGAATAGGCAAATCCATAGATATAGAAGGCAGATTATTGGTTGCCAGGAGATGGGGGAAGGGAGGAGTCCAGATTGGATACATAGTGGGTAGCTGGTATTCCTCAGGGGGGATTAAAAGTTTTGAAACTGGAAGGAGGTAGTGGTGGCACAGCAATGAGATTTCACTTAATACCAATGAATTATACACTTTAATATGATAATTGTATGTTATACAAATTTCACCTCAATAAAAATAAATAATTTAAAAATGTACTTAGTCCTTTAATCAATTAAATACTAAAAACTCCTTATTTATATTTCTTCATAGTCCTCACCTTACTAGGTTAGAAGGAGTTGTTTATAAATATATTTAAAAACAAGGAAAATATGGAATATATGCTGACTATACTTCTACAAAGAAAAGAAAAAATAAAGCATCTACTCTACTCCAAATCCAATAGATTCTGTGAACTTAACATTTTGATTAATTTACAAATCACACTAAGAGGTTAGAAACTTATTGTAAGGTAAACATGATGAAATTTTATATTATATGCAATCTTTACCACCCAAACCTTCATTTTAGCACCTTAGATATTAGCATAAGTATATTCATGCACTGCCTTTATGTCTGGGGAAAATGGGGCACCTACACTGGGTCTTGCATTTCAGACAGAAGCCAATATGCCCCTTCTCTTCCATTGTCAAAATTTCTTGAATGGTTCATTTTTCTTTTCTCAAGCTTGGACCAAAGATTTAAACTCAGCCTCTTGTGTTTTAAAAGCATGAGTGAGAGCTAGATGGGTTGATATGAATCTAGTCCTCATTACTCCTTAAAAATTAGGAATCTGTAGTCTAAAGAGATTAAAAATCCCTCCCATTGTGACATAATTATTTTGATATTTAAAACTAATTAGTTAATTTTCAAATAAGCTCTACAGGAGCATTGTACACATTTACCTTGATGCAAATAGATATGCACTAAAAAAGTAATTTCCTTCCTTCTCTTATTCCATGCTGACCTTCTACCCTGTTCTATCCCTCACAGGCAACTAATGCTACCAGTTTCTTTTGTTTTCCTCCAGAGACAGTCCATTATAAAATAATTTTTGCTATTTTAAAATAAAATATTTACATGATTTAGCATTCCATAGATGATGCTTATGACCATATAGGTATAGCTTTGATTTATTTAAAATTATGTCATTTATTTTAAATAGAAGAAAATGCATTGCTGAAATTCCAAGTGGATCATATCTGGGGCCAAAAACTTTGTTTATGCAATAATTAGAGAAACTCAAAGCAAATACATTGTATAATTATTCTCCTGTTGTGATGCTTGAGCTGTTTTAAATTCTAACAATCTCTTTACAAAGCATAAAATGATAAGAATTATCATGCAAGGACCAAAGTAGATTAGTTATCTTGGATGCTATCTTGTGTTGGTAGAAGAACTTGTAATACTGATACAAAGACAGGGGTTGCCAGAGGTTTAGAAGGGAGGGTAGGAATGAATGGAATGGAATGAACAGGGCATATTTGGGAAGGTGAGAATCTTCTGAATAATACTGGAATGACGAATGCATGACATGCATTTATCAAGATCTATGGAAGGACACAGCACAAAGTGCAAACCATAATGTAAACTATAGACTTTGGATAGTAGCAATGCTTCAACATTGGTTCATCAATTTTAACCAATGTACCACACTAATCTAAGATGTCAATAATAGGCGTAACTATGTGTGTAGGTGCAGGGGGGTTGCTTATATGGGAATTCCCTATACTTTCTGTGTAAATTTTCTATAAATGTAAATCTGAAACTTCTCTAAAAATAAAGTAAAAAATGTTTAGAATATAATATAGTTCTCTGGCTGACATCTACATGGACCAGATTTAGTCTCAACAATATTTTCATAATATAAAATTACAATTCACTAATTTTTTATTTTATGTAATTGATATTTTTATGCTTTATGTCTTCAAATCTGTTCATGCTGAAGGTGCATTAAAATAGAAGTGCAAAGAGACTTTTTATAGAAAACATATTTATACTAAAGAATTGGATCATTTCATTTTGGATTTCAACTGAGAGTTTTACTCATTTTGAAGCTGAGAGAATTTTGTTATTATGGATCCTTCTATCACTCAAAATAGTGTGGACATTGGAAAAGTATTCTATAGAGACTCAATACATTTTCCTTTTCCTTTTTCCAATCTTTCAAGTTAAGAGCTAAAAAAAATTAAGCATTTAAAGCCTCTTTATTGTGTACCATATAACCTATTTTATACTTCTACCCAGCACAAAGATGCTCCAGTCTTTAATTTTCTAGAAGGGGCATATGCAAAATTTTAAGTAGCTGGCTGATACATACTAAAAATACTTAGATTATACAAATGTCACATAAAAAATATAGGGGATTCCCATGTTCCCTGCTCCCCATACCTCCCACATTTTCCCACATTAACAACATCCTGCATTAGTGAGGTACATTTATTGCAATTGATGAACACATTTTGGAGCATTGCCACTAAGTGTGGACTGAAGTTTACATTGTAGTTTATACTCTCTTCCACCCAATTTTGTAGGTTATGGCAGGATATATAATGGTCTGCATCTATCGTTGCAATGTCATTTAGGACAATTCCCAAGTCCCGAAAATGCCCCCATATGACACCTGTTTTTCCCCCTTCCTGCCCTCAGAACCTCCAGTGGTCAATGCCTCCACATCAATGATATAATTTCTTCCATTGCTAGAATCACAATAAGTCTATAGTAGAATACCAGTAAGTCTACTTTAGTCCATAGTTCATTCCCCAATCCTAAAGATTCTGGGATGGTGATGTCCATTCCACCTCTAATTGAGAGGGGGCTATGATCCCATAGGGCCAATGGATGGGACTCTCTTGCTTGCAGTTGTAGACTCTCTCGGTTCCTTGCTTTGGTTGTTGTCCATCATCACCTCCTTGTTAGTTGTCTTGGATGAGACCAATGAACTGGAGACTAGGTGTTGCAACTCCATTGAGATTCAGGGCCCAGGTGGCACATGGACAGCCCAAAGATTTAAGTCTCTTGGACATACTCATACCAACTCTAGTACTAATTATAGGTTCAAATAGAAGGACAGAAGAGCCATGTGTAGGGAAACCAGAACTGAGTCCAACTCTGTCATGCTGGGGAGCATAAATTCCAAAGTAGGGCCCACTGGCAAGGCACCAAACTCCTGAGCTATCTGCCCTGACTATGGTGTCTGGATGTCTCCAGAGCCTTCCAGACCCCACTATTTGGGGTAGTATCTACTTTGGCAGTCAATGATATCCTGCTGAGACGTGCATAAGTCTAACCTCTGAAATGACCTCCCGACTCACTTTGAAGACTCTTAGCCATATAAACTCATTTGTCTTTACCCTTTCCCCCTTTTGGTCAAAGTCTTTTTCCAGTTGCATTGCTATTTGGTGCTTGGTAATAATCCCTCAGTGCCAGGGAGGCTCATCCCCAGGAGTCATGTCCCACACTGGGGGGGAAGGTAATGTATTTATATGCTGTGTTTGGCTTAGAGAGAGTCCACATTTGCGCAACAAGGAGACTCCCAGGAGGCAACTCTTAGGCACCCTATAATACTGGCTAAGTTTCAATTTCAAGAGTAAAGTTTCATATGCACAGTTATCAATATCAAGGGTCCAGCAATGGACCATCCTCCCTCACTAGTCATTGCCCCTGTACTCGAGGGATTCTTGCTGATCCATTACAGAATGTGGCAGAGCTCCCCAGGATAGGAATTTGATATTCCTTCAGTTATTGTATGAATCTCCACCTACCATGACAATGTCCCATGAACATCTGAACACATTTATATGCCTTATATGTATGTCATGACAGTTGCAAAAATAATACAAAACCAGTACATAAAACTATAATATACCCCCCATGCCCAGATTACTAACATTTAACATTTTGCCATCCTTGTTTTGTTATATCATTCTCTCTCTCTCTCTCTCTCTTTCTCTCTCTCTCTCTCTCTCTCTCTCTCTCTTCATCTATCTTCTAAACATTTAAGAGTAGGAAGTAGTGTACATCATGTTCCTTGAATTCTTAATCCTTTCATGCATATTTCCTAAAGGACAGAGTATTTTCTTATATAACCATATTAAGTAATTATCAAGTTCAATAAATTAAATATTGATATAAAGCATAGTCTATATTCCAATTATTTAATTGTCCTAATGATGTTTTTGGTGCATTTTCTACTCCATTATTAGATCCAGTCCAGGATCATGGATTGCATTTAATTGTCATTGTCTCTTTAGTCTCTCTGTTTTTTTTTTTTTTTTTTTTTTTTTAGGAGGTACCAGGGATTGAGCCTGGGACCTTGTACGTGGGAGGCAGGCCTCAACCACTGAGCTACATCACTCCCCTCTTGTTATTTTTAATTATGGTCACAAGTATCCAATTACTCCCACCTCAGCTACTCTCAGGTATACAGTATTGTGCTACCCTCACCATCATCCATCACCAAAAATCTTCATCAGCCCAAACAGAAACCCTAAACTTATTATGCATTAACTTCCTATTCCCCTTCTCCCCCACTCCTGGTACTCAACACTCTACTTTCTGTTTCTATGATTTACATATTCTAGTTACTTCATTTAAATGGAATCATAAAATATCTATCATTTTGTGTCTAACTTACTTCACTCAACATGTTTTTTCAAGGTTCATTTATGTTGTAGCACTGGATGCCAGCAGCTGAAATCAATGAAACCCAGAAGAGAGAAAGCCAGAGGAAGCCAGAAGCTGAAAGCAATGAGACCTGGAGGAGAAGGAAGAGACAATAGATGCTATCACTGTGCCCTGCTATGTGTCAGGAGTCTAGGATCACCGGCAGCCTATATTCAGGGAGAAAAACATCACCTAATGAAGTCTTGATTTGGACATTTTCATGGTCTCATAAGTGTAAGCTTATAAGTTAATAAATCTCCATTGTAAAAGCCAACCCATTTTTGGTATATTGCCTTGGCAGCCTTTAGCAAACTAAAACATCTTCCATTACTGCTAATTTTTATTTAGTTGACTGTTTGCAGAAAACCCTATTTAATTACTCCTCATTCCCTTCTGTGCATATTTTGAAGTTATACTCTTTGTGGTTACCATGGGGCTTAAATTTAACAACCGAAATAAATAACAATCTCCTTTTTTTGCTATCAACCGGATTCTATAGCATACACAATGTATTATATAGCTTTCTGTCCCCCACCTTTATTTTACTCTTTTCACAATACATATTTGAACATTAAAAGTTCTTATGCATTCTGTGTCCAAAACCCTATATACATTTGCATTTTAGATGGTGTAAGAGGTAAAAAGTTGAGGCACAAACGAAAACACAATAGTACTGGCATTTATATTTACTCATATTATTGCCTTTCCCAGTGATCCTTATTTCTTCATGCAAATTTGATCTATTGTCTAGTGTCAGTTCTTTTCAACCTGAATATATCCTCTTACAATATCTTGTAGGGACAATCTTGTGGTGATAGACTCCCTGAGCTTTCGTTTATCTTGGAATATCTTAATTTCTCATTCATATTTGAAAGAAGTTTTTGCCATGTATGGAATTCTTGGTTGGCATTTTTTTCCCTTTCAGTACTTTAAATATGTCACCCAATCAATGCCTTCTTGTCCCCATGGTTTCTGATGAGAAAGTAGCACTTAATTTTAATTGCTGCCTTCAGGATTCTCTGTCTTTGGCATTTGACAGCCTGATTATGTCTTGGTGTATATCTAGTTGGGTTTATCTTCTTTTGAGTTTTTTGAGCTTCTTGGATGTGTATATTCATGTTTTTTGTTAAATTTGAGATGTTTTCAGCCATTATTTCTTCAAAGATTCTTTCTGTTCCTTTCTTTCTTCTCTTTCTGGGACTCCTACAATGCATATATTGGTATGCTTGATGGTATCTCACATGTTTCTCAGACTCTCTTCACTTTTCTCCTTTTTTTTCCCTATTGCTCTTCAGACGGAATAATTTTATTTGTCTAATTTTAAAGTTCACTAATTCTTTGTTCTGCCATCTCTATTCTGTTTTTGAACCCCTCTAGGCAATTTTTTATTTAAGTTATTATGGTTCTCAGCTCTAATATTTCTGTTTTGTTCATCTTTATGATTTCTAGCTCTTTATTTAAAGTCTCTTTTTGTTCATGTATCATATTTCTGGTTTCCCTTACTTCTTTATCAGTGTTTTCTTTTAGTTCCTTGAGCATATTTAAGACATTTTTTAAAAAATCTTCATCTTATATGTCCAAGGTCTGATTTTCCTCATTACTGGTTTCTAATGCCTTATCTTGTTCATTACATGGGCCATATTTTCTGCTTGTGTGTCTTGTGTCTTCATCTTCCTGAGGTGCTATCATAAATACCACCCAATGGCTTTGCTTAAACAATGAGAATTTATTGTCTCGTGGTTTCAGAGGCTAAAAGAATTGTTTCCTCTTGGATTCAGTAGCATTCTGGTCCTGGTTTGAGGCAGTTCTTGGGGTTCCTTGGCTTGCATTTCATGGTGACATCCTCTCATTTTTTCATGCTCTTCTGGTTTCGACTGACTTCTTGCTTCCAGCTTCCTTTCTGTGGTCTCCACAGAAAGGAAGGACTTCAGTAATCCAGGTTAAGAACTATCCTCATTCAGTTGGGCCACATTTTAAACAACAATAACATCTTCAAGGGGTAGTATTTACAATAGATTCACACTCACATGAATGCAGATTAAGATTAAGAACATGTATAAATTAGGGTACATGATTCAATCTACCACATCTTATAATCTTTTTTTTGTGCTCACTGGACATTTTGATATTTTAATGTGTTATCTCTGAAATTTAGTCACTAAAGCTTAAGCCTTTATTCAGCTAGTGTTATGACAGAGATTTCCTTGAATCCTAGGAGCTAGCAAAAAAAGAGTGAGAGAAAGAAAGAAAATACCTTGCCCAGTCTTTAGATTGCCCTGTGCAATTGCTCTCTTTCAGAGCTTCTCCAGTCTATCAAGGAGTTTACAGATAACCCGAGGCAAAAGCATAGGGTCCTTCCTTGTCTTTTCTGAGTATATGACTTCCACTGGGCATGCACACATGGCCCTAGGAATTACCCCATTTATGCTGATCAGAATATCCCTTTTCCTGTAGGAAATTGTGTTTCCGCCCAGTCCTGGATGCTAAATTGTATGTCCCACAGTTGGCAATACTTTGTACCAAGCAGCAGTAATTGAACTGTTCTCCTACAGCATTCTAGCTGTCCTGTGATCCAATTCTATGTACAGGGGAAGGTCTGGGATGGCAAGTCTATGATAAGCATCCAGCCCTTCAAGACACACCAGACAGATCAGCACAGGCATACATGCACCCTATATGTGCACAAGGTTTATTCTGATCTCTCCAGAACTGGAAGTAGTGTCCCACCCTCAGATGAAAGGCCAGCTCCATACTGAGCCAGGAAGGGGATGGGCAAAGGATCAGCAGGTGTCCCAGGAGGCTTTTCTACCAATTTTAAGTTGCCTTTTTCTTAATTCAGTGAACAACTTGTAACAGCAAACCTTTGTTTTTAGAGCTCTGAGGAAGATGGTTTTGCCAGTTTTTGCTTATTGTTTAAAGTTTCTTTGGAGGGATGGAACTCTGGAATGTCTCACTCTTCCATCTTGATGATGGTCACTCTTCTGCCCCATGTTTCTTTTCTATTTCCTTCTAATCTATTCAGTTAAATTCAATATACTCAGCAGATATCTTCACCTTCTATATCCCTAGGATCCCCTTTGCTATGTGTAGGAGTATGGCTCTCTTCTACCAAGTTAGAGATGTCAGAAATGTCCCACTAAAAGGAAACCTTCCTACTTGTTTCATAATTTATAATACTTTGAATTCCAAAGGGAGAAATAACATTAATCCCACATATATATGTGTATATATAAACATTTACCTTGATGCAAATAGATACACAATAAAATGTTTGTTAATACTCAAATATGTTTCTGAAAATTAGCGTGTAAATCTAATTATTAATAAAATTGTATTTCATATGAATTAAAGAAGATGGTTTTATAAGTTTAGGTGTCTTTTAAAAATATCTAGAAGTATGCCTGCTAATAAATAATAATCATAGAGTTCAAACTACATACCCAGAACATGATAAAGTCTATATGGAGTTTGAAGAAAAGTATTTATGGGGTAGATTCTGAGTGCTCAAATACATGTATCAGTTTTGCTTAAACTTGGATATATTTGTATTGTCTACTGAGGAAATTCTCTCAAAGTACTCTCTACACCAGAGGTTCTTAACAAGGGGTCCGTGAGCTTGAGTTGAAATTCAAAAAAATATTATTCTTGTGGGGACATGTTGGTGCGGGTGTGATATATTTATTAAATAATACACAGTATAGTGTAGACTTAGTAAGGGGTCCGTGGTTTTCACCTGACTGACAAAGCAGTCCATGGAACAAAAAAGGTTAAGAACCCCTGCTCTACAGAAAAAAATTTATAATGGGTGAACTAAAAAATTCACAAAACATTT
>JAQZBX010022149.1:21723-31876 GCA_029593785.1 Cabassous unicinctus | reverse complement strand
AAAAAAAAAAAAACACACATAGAACTGTAGAACACAAAGTGTAAACTATGGACAATAGTTAATTATATAATAATAATATTGCTTCATCAATTGTCACAAAGGTACAACACCCTGATGAATGTCTTTGATCAGTTCCCCAGGACACACTGGTTGTCCAAAGAAGAGATGGGAAATCTCTCTCCCTGAATGATGATATCTTTTACCCTTTTAAGGCCTTAAACTGATAGGAAGAGACACGACACATTTCTGACAGCAACTTCCTCGTTGATTGCATATGTAACCAGCTATCTAGGCAATCACCTCACTGATGATTAAAGTTCGTGAAATGCCCTTGTATTACAATTGGCCCTGTGCTTCCTTGACCAATTGGGCACCATTCCTGGTTGAGATGACACATTAGCCTAACGATATGTATATAAGACATCCCCTGGGAAAATCTTCCCTGAGAAACAACTAATTAAAGGACAACGCCCTCTTGCTTTGAGCTCTGGAAGATGATAGAAAGTGGAGAAGGACTTCACAAATGCTGAATAAAAAAGGAAATAAAATCATCAAATAAGAAAGTAGTAGATCTACAACTGAGACTTGCCAGTCTTAACCTTCCCTTTCATATGGTCCTGCACAGCTTAAAAGTCACACAGTGGCACCACAACCTGGATATCTCTTACTGTGGGTACAGACAACAGAGCCATTCAGTGTTGCAAGTTAGAACCCAAGCTAAGAATAATTAAGGCAGTTTTGAAGAACCAAGCTGTTAGAAAACTTATACAAAATATTTAAACCATTTTTAAAGCCATAGTGATTAAGTCAGTGTGGTATTATTGTTATAGAGAAAAACTCAACAATGGAACAGATTAGAGCCCAGAATATAAATACGTGGATTGCTTGACACAGTCTTTTCAGAATGACACTGTGTCAAATGGGTATCAAAACAGAGGAAAAAATAACTTTGACTACTACTACACACCCCATAGATAATTAAATTATAGATGGATGGAAATCCAAATATGAATGGTAAAAAAACATTTTAGGAGAAAGCATAGAATGATGTCTGAATGAATTAGGGCAGATAAATATTTATTAAACTGGATACACAAGCACTAACTGTAAAGAAAAAATAAATCAAGTACATTATTTTAAGGTTAATCATGTCTAATCATGAAAGGACACTATTAAAAGAGTGAAAAGAGAATTCCAGATAGTTTAATAAGAAGTTTAGAATACATATATCTGACAATAAACACATACCCACACTGTATAATAAATTCCTAAAAAACAATAGCAAAAAATACAGTAATCTAATTAGAAACATGAGCATAATATTTGAATATGTACTTCACAGAGCTGGGCAAATAGTCAATATGAAGTTCTTCAACTTTTTTAGGGCTCATGAAAATATAAATAAAATTTTTACATTATAATAACATCTCACAGAACACAAAATGTCTAAATGGAACAGACAATTTGTGGAAGACTGAACTGTTCATTACTGCTGCTGGGTATGTAAATTTATGTGATTAATTGGGGAAGGTTTTTGGCATTTCAAAATAAAGACATGATGAAAGAAAATATGAATGAAATTGATAACATGAAAAAAATCTACATGAAAAACACACCATAATGAAGGGAAAAATATTTAAATTTTTATTTGTATTGTATTTTATATCATTTTTACTATACTGAAGGTTGAAAAAATACATAATATGTAACAGGAAGGACAAATGCTTCATTCTCTTGGCACCCATGGAGGTGATGCTCATGACTCTGGGGTTATTCTGGCCCTGCCCACAGCTTTTCTGGTTGTGAGTGAAAACCTAGAGAAAAAGTGTTGTCAACTGTGCTATTAACCATGCAACTGCTGTTGTAAGTAATTTTGAAAGTTGTAATTAAAGACTTCTCCCAGAAAGAGTGGGCACTGCTGGACACATCCCAGAGAAAGCTGTTGAATAATGTGATGCTGGAGAATATTGGTCATCTGGTAGTGGGAAATCATGTGTGCATGATTTCCTTGCCAGTTGGAGCAAGGCAAGGAACTATGGAGAAAAGGAATTCGATTTTTCCAAAACCAGAATTCAGTCAGTGAAAGTGCTCTAAAAACAAACAAGAACCATCATCCAAACAACTTATCTGGAAGACAGACACATCTGCCATCACATAATTAGTAAGCTTCATGGGTGTGAACACTGGTCTTACAAATAGAAACCTGCGAGTGGAATAAACTAGGATTTCAGTTCAATTACTTGAATTTAAGTAAGTTGGTTTTAAGTGATAATCCAATAAATGGAGAGAAAAATTAACTTGAATACAAAAGTATAACCAGGATTTGTATAAAAGATAATTGCATAAACATGGCTCATATACCTAATCTTTTAAACATAATAAAATCTTCACAATTTATGAAATACCTCTGCATTTAGAATGCTGCAAATGAGAAGATCTCTGTACATGAAAGAGAATAACATGGAAATTAGCTACTATTGGAAAGATTTTAATTGCAGATTATCACTGAATGATTATTCTTCAAGTCATATGAAATGAATATACAATTATGAACAAAAGCCTTTTATTTCTCTCATCTACTTCCCAGAAGTAGAAATATCATACTCAAAATAATGGTATAACCTGTAGTGAACTGCCAGAAGATTTTAGTCACAGATTCAGAATGACTCAATATGTGCAATCTTACAAGGGAAAGAAACCCTACTCCAGGGAATCTATTTGCAAATCAACTCAGTAACTAATCATGTTTTAATCCACAAAAGCAAATTCTCAATAGAGATAAGTCATATGAGTGTCATCTAATAGGTAAATAGTTTTTTCAGAGCTCTGGCCCTACACATTACAATGGAATTCACATCAGAGAGAAACCCTATGAATGCCATCTATGTTAGAAAGCCTACATTTGATGTTCCACCTTAAAGAACATGGGAGAACTCACAATGGAGAGATATCTTATGAATTCCATCTATGTAGGAGAGCCTTCTCTCATTCTTCTGCCCTCACAAACATGAGCAGACTCACACTGGAGAGAAATCCTATGAATGTCATTTTTGTGGGAAATCCTTCAACCATTATTCTAGCTCTAGACAACATAAGAGTACTCACACTGGAGAAAACCCTTATGAATGTCATTTGTGTAGCAAAGTATTCACCTTTTATTCAAGCCTTAGATGACATGTGAGGACTCACACTGGGAAGAAATCCTTAAAAATGTCATCTATGTGGAAATACCTTCACTCAGTGTTCTGTACTGAGACAAAATGAGAGAACTCACACTGGAGGGAAGCCAGTTGATATTTGTTTGGACATCTATGCTTAATTGTTTCAACTCTGTTATTTCACCTTAAGGTTTTAGCTCTTTCCTTCAGCTGAGCCATATTTTCCTGTTTATTGGTATGGATTATAATTTTTTCTTGGTGTCTTGCTATCTGATTTAATAGGTGCATTTATTCTCAGTACAGTTCCTTGCTTTAGTCTATGGTTGTCTATATGATTGGCTTTGTGCTACAGCCCTTCTTCTATAATTAGTTCAACTGAGTTTGGAATGTTATAGTGGCTCATATTTAGCCAAACTGAGTTTGTTCAACTATCTTTCAATTGTTCCTTGCCTATTCTCACTTTCTGATTGTGCAGTAGGAGCTGAGGATGCAGTTGGTACTGTAATCCAAGGAAGGTGAAGCTGCCTGAATTGCCCCAGGAATTGATGAGGTTTCTCTCACCTTTCTTCAATTCCAGGGTTAGGGATGGAGCCACAACCATGTGCAGTAATCAAAGCCTTGCAGCCCAAGCAACAGAGAACCACAAGCAGCCTCTGATATTGCATCATTCCCCATGGTGATCAGCTTGTTACCTCATGGCAGGTTGGTTATATATGACCACCTCCATTATGGATGGGTCAGCAATTTTTTTTTAATTGGAATACACACATTCTCTGGATATATGTTTGCTTTCCCTACATGCAATGCTTTTGACAAAACTTCCACCCATGTCCTTACCAAATGTCTTATCCACCAGCATGACATTCCACACAGTATTGCTTCTGATCAAAGAAACCACTTTACAGTAAATCATGTAGTATAAGCACATACTCATGGAATTCACTGGCCTTATCACGTTCCCCATTATCCTGAAGAAGATGGATTGATAATACAGTTGAAAGGCCTTTTGAAGATTCAATTACAGTGCTAACTATGTGCCAATACCTTGCAGGGCTGGGACAATGTTTTCCAAGTCACTGTGTATGCTCTAAAACAGTATCCACACAAAGGTGCTATTTCTCCCATAGTCAGAATTCACATGTCCAAGAATCAAGGAGTGGAAATGGGTTTGATTTAAGATTTAAGTCTCTGGGACATGTATTTAAAAAGTATAGTACTAATTATAGGATCAAATAATACAGGAAGAAGAGTCATTTGCAGAGAAACTATAAGAAGCAAGTCCTTCCTGTTACACTGGGGAGTGTAAATTCCAAAGTAAGATCCACTGACAGGGTGCTGAATTCCTGAGCTTGTCTGATGGACTTATAGAATCTGGATCTCTCTAGAACCCTAAGGAGCCCTGCTGATTGAAGCAATGTTTACTGTAGCAATGACATTTTGCTAAGCTGTGCATACACATAACATCTGGAATGACCTCCAAACACACTTTGACATTTCTTAGGCATAAAAGCTCATTTGTAGTTAATATTTCTCCCTTTTGGTCAAGGTCTTTTTCCAGATGCATTGCTAATTGGTCCTTGGTAATAATCCCTCAGTGCCAAAGATGCTTGTCCTTGAGTCATGTCCCATGCTGGGAGGAAGGTAGTGTGTTTATATGGTGAGTTTGGCTTAGAGAAAGGACCCATTTGAGCCACAAGGAGGCTTTCAGGAGATAACTCTTAGGCAATATGTAATACTAGGCTATGTTTCAATTTCACAAGAAAGACATTCATAAGTACAAGCATCAATGTCAAGGCCTTGGCTTAATGGTCTGTCTTCCTTCAATAGGCACTGCCCTTAATACTAGGCTATGTTTCAATTTCACAAGAAAGACATTCATAAGTACAAGCATCAATGTCAAGGCCTTGGCTTAATGGTCTGTCTTCCTTCAATAGGCACTGCCCTTGAAATCAGGAGATTCTTGCCATCCTATTAGAAAATATAGCAGAATTCCATAGAATGGGAATTCAATTTTCTTTTGGTATGTGTGGGTCTCCACCTACCAAGACAATGTCTTATGAAAACTTGAAAATATTCATATACCTTAGAGCCATGTCCCAGTTGCACCCCTCCTCATATATCACCCCATCAATGACACCTGACAACAGTGATCTTCCCCTGTCACAGTTGTGACCCTTCTGAGATCCAAAACCTCTCCAAAAATGAAGATAACAAAATAACCAAATATAATTAATAAGAAAATCAAATAATTTTAGAAATAACAAATAAAATACAAAAAAATTAAAATTGGAATAATTTAAAGAATTGCTGCCCACTGTTTACTTATTATTTTAATGTATTAACTATGGAGAGTCACATTGAGAGTGCAGATCAGCCCTACACCATACTGCAGAGGAGTTGAGCAGGACTTCAAGGGCTCTATGAGATTCTTCTTCCATTTTTAAATTTTAATCTGCCAGTTTTTGCTTCCTTTTCTAGATTAAGTGTGGGAAACAGAATTCTGGAACACCTCATACTGATATATTGATTTATCAGTTATTCATTTCTCAGGCTTTGTGTTTAATATGGTGTTTCCAAACTTTTCTTAGACATAATCAAGAAGACATTAACAATAAATTCAAGAAGCAAAAAATGATAAAAAGACATAATGAACAGTAGAATCCATCAAACCCACCTCTAAGAGAGTGATTATCCAAACATATGTGGGGAAAATATTCATGATATTTATCCCTTCACAAAGACTTGAATCCACTTATATATAAAACTACAAAATAATAATAAAAAGGACAAAATTAACTGAGTAATATTGGCAAAAGTATTGAACAGATATTTAAAGACAGTATACATTTGAATAATCAGCACATGGAAGTATTCAACATTAGTAATCATTTAGGAAATGCAAATTAAAGCCACAAAAATTCTATTTATGCAGATGAAAAAAAAGAGTCAATTGAAAAGATTGACAAAGTTTTAGAGCAACTGGAAGTCTCACACATTGCTGGTAAGAATGTGCAATAGTACATGTCTTTTAGGTAAATGCTAGATTTAACTAAGACCTATGACCCAAAATTACATAACTATGGATTTACTGTGGAAAATTATAACATGCACATATATAACAAGACTTACACAGAAGTTTGCATAAAGGCTTTATTCATAAAAACAGCAGAAACAACAAAATTTCTAGAAGTAAATCACATTTCCAACAGCAAGGGAATAGGAAAAATGATTGTGTTTGTCAGTAATTATAATTAAGTGATGCACACTTTCGACATGTGCAAAAATGTTGGATGGACCTGTACAAAGTTTTAAGAAATGTAAGCCATAAAAATGTAAAGTTCTAGTTACATTAAGTTCTAAGAAGGTAAAACTAATCTAACATTGAAAAATCATAATGGCAATTGTCTGTGGGACTAGTTCAGAAATGGATAGACAGAACCATGAGGCATCTATGAAGAAATGCCTTTATCTTTAATATCATGAGAGTAACTTTGTTGTATGCTTTTGACATAAATTTTCAAACTGTACATTTAAAATTCCCATGATTCTGCTTAGGTGTGTTGTGTACATTCCTATATTATTCAATGTTCACTTTATAAAAGACAGTAACTCAAATATATTGGCATAAAATAATGATAATTAATTGTAGCTGTGTATGTCATTAAGACCAGCTCTGCTTCAGGTCATGTGGGTTGGATTTCATCATCTTCTATCATAGTGGAGCCCATGTTAGAGGGAAGTAAATACTTGGAGCATGTTTTTTTATACAAATGTTTAGAAGGTACAAAAGTGTCAAGTGGTAAAAAAGAAAAAAAAAAGAAATACCTCATAGAAACTGGGTACATTGTTTCTTTATTTCACAGTTAATGGGATAAAGGAAGGTACATGGCTAAATGCAACATGAATCTGAGCAAGAGTTGTGGGTAGATGGAGAGCAAATATATATATCAATTATCTAATATACCATGTGGTCTTGACTTAACTAGAGGAAATATATTCAAGTTTTCTGCACAATAGAGAACTACATACATTAACTTAGAATTAGGTTATGGGACTAATCCAACAGTATTGAAAACCATTAGTTTACAAGGGATCCTTCCTTATATTACATTATTGTTCTCAAGCCTTTAGGAAAATATTTTGCTGAGTAGTCTTCAGTTTATTCAGATTTATCTTTAATCATAAATTTAGGATAAATTTTACTTAGATTGTTTTAAAAATTAATTGGGAACCTATTGCAGATAATGTTACAGCTTTTATGCAAAAATTACAAAAATATTTTAATAAAATCATTGGAAACCAATAGATCTAAGGCAACAGCTAACTAATCATTATACTAGGAGAGTTATGTCCCTTAGAATTTCATTTTCTCATGGAATCAAGGAAAACTATCAGTGGTTTGAATGTATGCTGAGAGTTTTCATCAGAAAAAAGTAATAGGGTAAAAGAAGTAATAGAAGGAATTCCACAAAAAACATTACACTCAATGGTGAAATAGTGAAAACCTTCCATCTGAAGTCTGGCAAAAAACAAAGATGTGGACCTTCACCACTGTTATGCAACATTGTATTGAAGTCCTTCTTCAACAATTATGCAAGAAAAAGAAGCAAAAGGTATTGGAAAGGAAGAAATAAAACTATCTCTGTTTGCAAATAACATGTGCCTTTATATAGAAAATCCCCCAAATTACATAAGAAAACTACTAGAATGAATGAATTCAGCAAAATTGCAAATATACATTTAATTTGCAAAAATCAGTTATGTTTCTATACACCAAAAAAGAATATTTTGAAATTGAATTTTAAAAATCCATTGAAAAAAAGGTCCTTAGTGAATAAAATATCTGAGTAAAGTTTACAAGGAATTGAAGGCTATGTACGCTGAAAAAAAACATAAACTGATGAAATAAATTAAGTAAACCTACATAAAGAGCAAGATATTCTGTATTCATGATTAAGACTTGACACCATTTAGATGCCAATTCTAACCAAAACAATCATCAGACCCAATGGAATACCTATCAACATTCAAGCAGCTGTTTTATGCAGAAATGGAAAAGTCAATCCACAAATCCGTATTTAATTGTACGAGTCCCTGAAAAGCAAAATAATGTTACAAAGGAGGTACAAGGTTCTAGGTCTCACACTCCCTGATTTTAAAACTTAATACAATGCCACAGGGATCAAAACAGTGTAGTGCTGGCATAAATATGGACATATACACAAATATATACAATCTTCTGATGTTGTTGGATTGGGCCTGAGCTCCCACAGCTGCAATCAGGTAGAAAGCATCTCTTAATGATGCCTTGACTCGCAGCCTCAGAACTGTAAGTTTATAAGTTAATAAACCCCCATTGTAAAAGCCAATCCATTCCTAGTATATTGCTTGGCAGCTTTTAGCAAACTAAAACAATTAGCAACTTCAAAAAGTCATATTTATGATCATGCAAACCCTGACTTGCCTTTGTGCCTTCTTGTTCTTGCTCTAAATAATACTCTGTAAACCTCTGGGCAGTGAGAACTGTTACTTAAAATATTCTGCTATCACTCATGACCAGCTTCCTGGTCTGTAACTGTTACTATTATATTATATGGAGTGGCCGGCTTCATATTTCAATCTTAAGTGCTCATCCTAGTCAGGTGGAACCTATTCTCTAGGTTCACAGCCAGACACCTTGGTTGGGAATATGCAAATTGGGAGAGGAAATTGGGCAAGGTTGCTTGAAGATTACATGCTGTCATAAATCACAGGTCATAGATGTTATATGTCTCAGAAGGGGAAATTCCAGGAGAGAGAATCTATAGGTTAAAAAAGAATTGTCTGGGCCAGAAATGAATGCAAGGCACTAAAACACTCAGTGCTAGTGTGTCAGGTCACAGAGAAGAAAGAAGATAAAACTTAAAGCTTAAAAAGTTTGTTTAAACCTTGTCTTGTGAAGGCTGGAAACATAGATCTTGAAGGTAAAGAGAGTTTAAGAGGTTAAGATTATGCAGGAAAGAAAGTGTAAGAAATAAAATCTGATTATAAGAGAGTAATATTTGTACATTTCCTAAATAAGAAACAAGAATTGAAAAATGTAGTAATTATTTCCCCATACATGGCAAACACGTTTCATTACAAACTTTGGCCACAAAATATGCCTGAAGAATTTAGTTTGTAATTTATGAACACTAGAAGCAGACTATCTTTGTGAAGTTAAACTACAGAGTATTTCTTAATCCACTTTTCTACCCTTGGATGCAAATTTGGTAAATGGTTTACCATTCTGCATTCAAATAATATCAAATACCTTTAACCCAAAGTTATATCATGTATACAGAATGACAATGCTGTGATACATCCATGTGACTGGAAATTTTTTGGCTAATGGAATGTTTGGCAGTAAACTAATTTGTGAATCCCTGAAATAATGACTCCCATTCCATTTGAAAAGTCATCGATGCAGTAGAAGCTGAGTAAATGCATCCAGTTATAACATGAAGAGACTCTTTGAAGTAGAGTAAAAAATTAGAAAATTCATTTGGACCTTTATTTAAAAGAGGATTTTATCTTTGTATTTATTTCCCCTGAGTACTTGGTAATGGAATATTATAATTGATGTGTCTCTCTTATGAGTTTAATTTTAATTTTTGCAAGCCATGGAATCTTATTGTATAAATGGTTCAGAGTAGCTTATGTGTATTTTATGGTTGTAATATATGAGATGATTTGAATAAATACTGAGTAAATGTTCAACCTTTTTTTCACTGATGGGTTGAAGCTTCTGGAGGTTAGATATTCTATCCCAATTTTTCCTTCTTTGGATAAAATTGAAAAGATCCAGCCAGTTCTCCCCAAAAGACATCAGGGTAGCATTAGAAAAAGGGAGAGCAGCCAAATGATCAGGGAAAAGAACATTTGAATAATTTGGCTTCTGTTTCAGTGGGAAGGATTTACATCCTAATAATAGCTTTGACTATTTATTCCTGCCTATTCATTCTTCCCTAGATGGA
>JAQZBX010022149.1:0-21623 GCA_029593785.1 Cabassous unicinctus | reverse complement strand
TTGTACATTTTGTATATCTCTTACATAATTTCCCCCATTATTAACACAGTACATCTTTGGCATTGATGCAAGAATATTACAGTATTGCTGTTAACTATATTCTATAAGTTACATTAAGTGTATATTCCCCATGATGCTACAAATTCCTACCATGTTGTGATAGCAAAATACATTTTTTCTAGTTCACAGGACATTTCCATGTTTGTATTATTAACCACAATTTTCATCCACCTCTGTGTTCACTATGTTATTCAGTCCCTAGATGATTTCCTAGCTTTCTTTATATTGACATTTAAATCCCTAGAGTAACCTTTTCAGCCAATACCCCATTTATAATCCAGCAGAATTAGTTTTACTCACTATAATATGTTATCAACACCTCGATTCATTTCCAAACTTTTAAACTCAAATTAATTAAAATTTCCACATATTTTAAGTACCAGTAAACCTTCTCTGCCCTCCTCTTATCTCCTAATAACCTATACTCTAGGTTTTAACTCAATGTGTTAATTCTTTGTATTTACTTTATATTTGTGAAACCATGCAATATTTGTCATTTTGTGTCTGACTTGTTTTGCTTGACATAATAACTTTCAATTTATTGGCATTGTTAATTCTAAGGGGAGTCTCTTGTAGACAGTATACAGGTGGCTTTTTCTTCTTTTTTTTTTTAATCCATTTTTCCAGTCTGTGTCTTTTGATTGGGGAATTTAATCCATGAAGTTTCAATGTTTTACTGTAAAGGCAGTTCTTCACTCATTTTGGCCTTTGGGTATTGTCTCTCATATTTTATTTTCACCACTCTTTTTACACATTTAATTACTTTTACTCATATAATCTTCATTTCTAGACTGTCTTCCAAGTCTCTCTCACCTGTCTTTTCTTTTCATGCTGTAGCTCTCCCTTTAGTCTCTTGGATACAAAACCAGTCTCTTGGTTACAAAATCTCTCAGATTCTCTCTATCTGAATATTCTGATTTTAGCTGTTCTTAGGACTATACTTCAGCCACCCTAATTGACTAATCAGTAGTTGAAGTCAGTACCTGACCCTCCCTTACTCTGCCATTTTTAGGAAATGCTGCTTCCAACTCCAGCCACAGAATATTTCCTGAGGTGGCTTATGCCACCAGTGGAGGATGAGCACTGGCATCCAGAGCATGATGTGCTCTACTCATGAATCTGCACTGTAGATGGGCAGTCTCCTCTGTCCATTCTTTCAAGGATGTTGCAGTAAGCTCTCCCGGTCTCCCCCAAACCAGTGCTTTAATAGCTCTGCATGATTGCTAACTGACCTATAGGCTGAGCTAACTCTTGGAGCTCCTTACTCGGCTGCCATCTTACCCTGCTTTGATTTTTTTCAGCTGAAGTATGAGACAAGATTTGAGAACTACGTAGGTAATATGGGCTGATATCTGCATCACACAAAAAAAATATTTTGGTATCCTTACCCCAGTTCTTATGAATATTATCTTATTTCACAAAACATTATTTGCAGATATAATCAAGTTAAGATAAACTCATAATGGACTTGGATGAAACCTCATCTTCTATGATTCATGTTCTTATTAGAAGAAGGGAGGACAAATAAACAGGCACAGAGGGAAGAAATCTTTGTGAAGACAGGCAGAATTTAGAGTTGTGCTCCCTCAATCCAAGGGAAACAAATTGTTAGTGACCATTAGAAACTTAGAAAAAGCAGGGAAGTATCCTCTCCTAGATCCTTCAGAGACAGCATGGCTGTGTCAACACCGTGATTTAGAATTTTGAGCATTCAGAACTGTAAGAGAAAAAATTTCCATTGTTTAAAATCATCTAGTTTATGGTTCTTTGTTATGGCAGCAGAAGAAGACTATTGGAGGGGTTCATTTATTATCTCTTAACAGTAATCTTGTGTCATTTTTTCCAGTTCTTTAAACCCTGGCATAGCTTCACCCTGTTTCCTCACATCTATGCTAGTTCATTGGGAGTCCCAACTGTTCACCACCAGGCCTTTCACCTTACACATCATAAGCAATAAGAATGGCACTTTCCTCTTGATGCATCTGATTTCTGAAATGACTGCTCTATGTTTTGAACCCAGAAGAGGAAAAGGGGTTATATTTAAATTGTCCTTAGAATCCCAATAATCTTTTATATCCAATTTTCCAGGCTATTTTCAGTCTTATCTCATTGCTTGTGTGTACTGTCCCTGACCCCCAACTGAAAATGAAATCCATGATTTATGGGATGCCCACTTCTGTTACCTATTTATTTCCTAATTATGTTTGTGATACATCAGTTATAAATTGGAAATATATTTATTAGTAGGTCAAGTGTTCTTTCATTTATGTATTTTTAAATATGTAGATATATTTATTTGTGAGATATAACATTCATTGTTGCTATTTAATATTTTCCTAGAGTGTTATGTTTCATAATAAAATGAGGAAAATTTCACTGAATGTTTTCTTCTAATGGAACTTTCATTTGTTTCATGACATTTTATTTTTTCAATTACTCTGAGTTTTAGGGGACATCTATGGAATGAAGTACCTTTCACTGTACCTAAAATAAATTATGTGGCCAGCACCACTGGCTGAGTAGTCCTTTCTTTTATTAAATATAATATTATTATGTATTTTTCATATATCAAATAATACATGAGCAAGACATTGCTTTCAACAATTATAAGACTATTCCTTTGCTTTTTTCATGCTGTAGATAAAATTCAGCACTATATGAACAAATGATGGTATTCACAATTGATACAAATTGAAATGCAATAAATCTATAAATTGAGTGATTTTCAAATCCATAGCAATTGAATTGTGAATTGTAATATTAATACTACATGTGATTCTTATTATAACGATTCATTTGATTCATTCTCTTCAAAATCCACATACTGCTTAGAATCATTAAGATAATATCAAGACAATTTTAATAAGATTTTTATAAATTTAGTTATAATTTTCAAAGAATTATAGTGTATATATATTTAAAATATTAGTTTTGAACCCCGATACCATGATATTATCTCCAAATATCATTTTATGGAGTTTGGAATTTTACTTTACACTAATCCTACTAATTCTTTTTTAAATTAATTTATTTTCAATTTGAACATATGAGAGGTATCTGAGTTTGTGCCATAGCTAACAAAGGATATAATGCAAAAATTATTTTCTAGGTGCTGGTTTCATTTACCAATGAAGACATGAGGTCATATATTCTACATCACTGAGGATGTAGAAAATCTTTACTTAGAAAGCCATAATTGTAACAGAAATATGTTCAGTACCTATGTAAGGATAAACTCTAAATATCATACATAAGCATTTGTTTCTTAATTTAAGGTCATAAAGATTTATCCTATGTTTTCTATTGAGTCACAAAACTATTTACATAAGAATTTTTATTGATTTTGAGTTAATTTTTACATATGGTGTATTAGTCAGCCAAGGGTTGCTGATACAAAATACCAGAAATCTTTTAGCTTTTATAAAGGATATTTATTTGGAGTAGAAGCATACATTTACTAGGCCATAAAGTATGTTACTTCTTTCACCAAAGCCTATTGCCATGTGTTGGAGCAAAGTGGCTGTCAACATCTGTGAGCATTCAGGCTTCCTGGGTTCCTCTTTTTCTGGGGCTTGCTTCTTTCTGAGCTCATCTGCTCTGATATCTCCACAAGTCCAGCTATACACTATCAGGTGAACAGCATGTTTCTCTTCCTGGGGCCTTTTCTCTTTCCTCACAATCCAGCTCCTCTGTGTGCTTACTTCCCAGGGTTCCAGCTCAAGAACTCCAAACTCCCTTCTCTGTGCTACAGATTATCTGTGAGTCCCTGTTCACCAGGGGGGGTGGGGACTCAACATCCTACCAATGTGGCCCAATGAAAGCCTAAGCCATTATTTAATCAAGTAAAACCTCTGAATCAAATACACTTTAATATGCCCAGAGGAATAGACCAGTTTATAAACATAATCCAACATCTATTTTTGGAATTCATAAATAAAGGCAAACTGCTACATATGGTGTGATTTAGAAGTCCCACTTCATTGTTTTTAATGTGGATATCCTATTGTCTCATCACCATTTATTGAAGAGACTGTTATTGTAACTTTATTTTTATTTTTAAAAACAAACACTCCCCTTTTCTCCCTCCCCACTTCACAAAGTAGACTCTACCCTGCTTTCTATCACTGTGAATTTGCTATTTCTAGTCATCTTTTAGAAGTGATATCATATAATTTTTGCCCTTATGTATCTTGCATGTTTCATGGAGCATAATGTTTCAAGGTTCTTCCATGCTACAGCATGTCTCATAACTGATTTTCTCTTATACTGCAATAATATTACAGTGAATGCAGGTACTACATTTTGTTTATCCTGTCATTTGTTGATGGACATTTGTATTTTTTCCAACTTTTCACTATTATGAATAATGCTGCTAAAAACTTGCTCTATGTATCTGCAGCTTTGTTTCCACTCTCTTTATGTACATATCTAGAAGTGTGATTTCTAGGTCAAATGGTAGCTCTATATTTAATTTTTTGAAGACTTACCATAATACCAAGAAAAATGTCTACTCAATCCCACTAATTATTATAACAAATTGCATTTCTGATAAAAAGCAACATATTTCCTTTTAATTGCCATTTTTCTTTGCATCCAATATGAAAAGACACACTGTTAGAAGGAAATAATGCTATGACTTTAACCTGTAGTGCACAGGCAAAGTTAAGAATATTCATCTTATATAATTGTGTACCACTACTCAGTATCTTAAAGAACTAGTCATTTTGATTATTTATTTAATTATTTATTTATTTATACAAAAGGATGTTATTATATGAAAATGCTATTCCTCATGCAAAGATGTGGGCAGTGCTCTGAATGCAGTCATCTGTCAATTGCAAATTCAGTGTTTTTCCTCATTCTCTTCTGCTCCTTAATGCAAGGTCTAGGTTTCTTTCCTGGTCTTTTTTGTGGCACCATTTGCCCACCAGCATGACAGCACAGCTGGTATCCCAGCAGTACCATGGTCCCTGCTTAATAAAGATCAGATCTGAAGACATGGGACTGATTGCATACTTTAGGGAATCTTAATTTGCATGCATTTCTGGGACTTTAAATCAGTTTTTTTTTTTTTTTTACATTTGTAGCCTGTTTGTATGTAGTACCAGTTTGGGTGGAGGAAAACACACAAATGAAAGGGTTAAATGGAAAATAAATCAATGCAGACTGAACATATCTGCCACCCTTTGTTTGGGGCCAAGAGGCAGGGAAGCAGGAGGAAGGAAATATTTTGAAAAGAATTCACCTAGAATGACAGCCAGGCTGAATAGAAAAGACATTAATGGAAAACAAAAGAAGCCCTTCTGAGAAACAGGGTCATGAAGCGCTAATTCTGTTTTGTGGTAGTGGTCCAAATATAGAAATTATTTGAATAAACCATGATTCAAACTGATGATAATGGGGGAAAAGAAGTAAACACATCAGAAGCCAACACAAATAAACACATCAGACGCACACCAAGCATGACATGTTGATAATGGGAGGATGCACAAAGTGTGCCAGATGTGCCCTATGGACCATGGTTAGTGGTCATAGTCTGATGATATTATCTCATAATCTGTAACAAGTCTTCCATCATGGTGTAGTGTGTTGGTGGAAGGCAGTTATTTGTGAAATCTTCAAATGTGCATTATTATTTTCTAAGTTCATATTGTGTAATAAAAATATATTTTAAAAAATAATAATTGGGTAGTTTGGGAAAAAATTACCAAAAATGTAAGATATGGACTCTACTCAGTAGTAAGATTTTGACAATATTTTTTGTGCACATATTTGGTGTCTTAAAAATAGAAAAAAAAACATTTTAAAAATACTTGACCAAATACAAACTTTGAAAATGACTGTTATATTTCTATTATGATCCTAATATAAATTATTTCCTAAGAATGAAAGCATTACTCAAAAGATAAAACTACGTACTACTTGAAAATGTAAGGTATTTAGTTAGCTCCTTTGAAATGTACAGTCTGTAAAAATGAGAGGCCTCAATGATTTCATTTATGGGTGAATGCAATTTATACAAAATTTCTGTACAAGTTTTTTTAGCTAATTAAATAATGGTAACTACACTAACTGTACAATGATTATAACAGAGTTTCAATTTTGTTTTTCTGATTCCTTAATCTTTGAATAAACTCACTTTTGATTTGGTAATTTAGAGATCTTTGTGAATTATTTTATAAATCTTTCTTCTATTGATAGCAAGATCTGGCTTTTCTTTCACAGAAAGCATTTCTGATTAGTCTTTCTAGTTTGGAATTTTTCTCATGTATACAGGGATTCTAATGTGCTACCCATTTTTAAATAATTGCTGTTACATCATATTCTACTTGTTTAAAAGCATTTGAAATAAAATCAAAGTTATTCTTACAGTAAAAAACAAAGATGACAGCTCACAGACAAACTCCTGCTCAAAAACATGATGCACAGTCCCCAACTTCAGACTCTGTCCCAATGGTATGCAGATGCCCCTGCCCATAACCAAGAGGGAAAAAACATCTGTAGGCTGAACAAGGACACAAATCTCAATTTGACTGTTCCCCAGATGTCAGGCGGAGTGGCTCATAAACGTCAAAGGATGCATGGTCCAGTCCGAGAGTAGAGCTGTCCTTCTTGATGTACCCATTTTTCTCATTTTCTTTGCTGTATATGGCTCCATTTTATGAATATACCACAATTAACTCATTTTATTATTGATTGAAATTTCCTTTATTTCCTTTCATATCTATTATTCATAAAATTACCATAAAATAAAAGTAATTTCATTATTCATAAAATTACTGTATATTGATATGCTAATTTGGGTTTCAATTTGTATTTCATTGATGAGTAAAGATATTGAATTTTAATTTTGAGATGAATGGGAAGGCACAAAATTCAGCAGAATACATTAACTCAATCAAATTAAGGGTTATATTTTATCATGCAATATAATATTTGGGGATCACCATTTAAATATATTTTTTTGCTAGCTTCACCATTACTTTCATAGAGATGGAGTATCTAACTTATCCAGCCATTTCTCAGACATTATACCAATCTGATTTTTCTCATTCTTCTTGAATATTTGAGTTTTGTTTCATAACCAGGATTCAACCTGATGTCATTGACACTCTGTATATCAGTATATTCTTTCATGGACTCTATAGTCCTCTTTTTACAAGAGACAGTCTGAAGTAATAATAGAAGCACTTGCCAAAATTATTTGCCAGTTGAAAAATTGAAAAAAAAATCACCAGTTGATACAGCTTTTCTACATAGTTGACAGCTGTTCCATGAGAATAGTATAGATTAAACATTCCCAGAAGATTTCAAGTGACAAGTGAAGATGTGAAATATCTCCAAATTCACTAGCAATGAAAAATTGCAAGCATAAAACAAAAGACAGCATTTTTCAGACATCAAATTACTGCTAATTTTAACAATATTTTTCTCTATGTAGTTGTGGAGAAAGCACCTGGTGTAAAGTAGTGGAAGGCTACAGGAAGTCAATTTGCACTTGTCATTAAGTGATTAAAAATGTTTGTATTGATTAAAATAGAGGTTTCATAGGTATTAAATATTTTGAAATATTAGGATTTATATAATTGAGAGCATTTTATTTACATATTTATAATCACTATAATAGTATAAATCTACTTCAAACAATATGTTATAAAAATAAATTTATTTTATATAGTTAAAATTGAATTTTAATGTGATAAGATTTATTTTCTAAAAAATTTTACTGACAATATTTAAGTTTGTCTTTCCCTAGAGTTCAACCTAAGAAAGGGCTTTTGCACAGTTAATTTATTTGAGGAAGTTATTCCTGGAAACATGTCTGGGAACAGAGGGTAAAGCAACAGAACAGTAAGACAGGAAGTAATAATAACACAAGGAAAATTAATGATCTTGTTAGTGGTGTGGGAGCTGAAAAAAGATACAAGACTAATATACTTGAAAGGGAAATTGATTTCCATGAAAATACATCAAAATTTAGAAGGAAATTAGAAATAAATTTATATTTATAAAAAGTAAAATTCAAGGTTAGATGTATAAATTGAAACTAGGATGCTTAAATTTAACAGAATCACATTTTAATTTAGAAAAAGTTGAAAGTTTTCCCAGGTAAGAAAGAGACTGGTATTGGTGAAGATGGATGGGAATTGAAAAATAATCCCTAAACCTATGGACTCTTGGTATGAACATAACCCTTTCAAAATTACTACTGGTTTGGACGTTGCCAAGGCTTTCACAAAAATTCAGATGCATTTAGCATTATAAAATGCAGAATTGTATGTAGCAGGAACAATGGAGTCATAGATAGGTAATAATTTTATAATAAATGAGTATACACAAATAATTAGATATGCCATAGTAGTTAATGAAGTCAAGATTACTTTAGACATTTAAATCTTTGAGGCCATTATTCCAACAAACATTTTGACAAAAGCCATCTTCATGTCCCTGTTTCTCAGACTGTAAATGACAGGATTCAAGGTGGGAGGTAAAAGAGAATATACCACACACATAAAGAGGTTCAGTGATGTTGGGGATTTTGAGGTGGAACCTAAGTATGCAATGAATGTAGAGGACACAAACAAGGTGTGAGGTGTGGCATGCAGATGGAGAAAGTTTTAAACCTGTCTTGAGCAGACGGAATTCTTAGAATAGTGGAGAAAATGTGAAAATAGGAAATAATCATTAAAATGAAGCATACAAAGGTTAAACAAGAGATAGCAATAATAAAGGCAAATTCTAAATTATTTTCTCCACAACAGGTAAGTATAAGCAGTGATGGAATGTCACAGAAGAACTGATGCACTATGTTGGACCCTCAGAAATTGACAGAAAAAGTACCTGCTACATGAATGGAGCCATTGAAACATCCACTGAACCATGATGCTGTCACCATCTGCACACAAGAGTGTCTATTCATAATGGCCTCATAGTGCAGAGGATGGCAGATGGCAGCATAGCGATCATAGGACATAACTATAAGAAGGGAATATTCTGTGCCAGCAATAAAAGGAAAAAGAAATACCTGTGAAGCACATCCTTGGAAGGAGATGGAATGTCTGTATGTTACCGAGTTCATGATGGATTTGGGTACAGTGACAGAGATATAGCAGATATCAATGAAGGACAAATACTTCAGGAAGAAATACATGGGAACTTGAAGATGCTGGTCAATGGTAGTGAGGGTGATAGTGAGGAGATTCCCCATGAGTGCTGCCACGTAAATGAGGAAGAAGAGTATGGCATTAGAGTTTCTGTAACAACCAGTAATGAGGGAATCCCATGAGCAAGAATTCTGTTATGAGGGTCATTTTGGTAAGTTTCTCAAGCATGCTGATTCTTGGCTATGGACATGAAAGAAAAGTGATAATTTCCTCATTCAATTACCTTCTTAGAATTTTCCTCTTTCTGTTCATTCTACCAATTTGTCTTTGTTATTCTGAGGAACATATTCAAGAACATCAGAGTAGCCCCCTCCATACCCCAGAGCAAATCCAATTGTGCAAACTATAAATTTTTATTCCCACAAAGGAAATTTTATTAAGCCATTAGGAATAGGGTATAATAATTTATCATAGTCTACAATTTTTGCATAAAATGAAAAAAAAAAGATTACCTCACCAGTACATAAATGAGGGATTCTTCCTTTTTTGTTCTAATAGGTGAAATGTATTAGGAATATTTATTAAAATAGAGAAATTTGTTATTGTTAATGATATTTTGATTCAGCATTAGTTACCCAGGAACTGTTTTATTGATACATTTGGAGAAACAATATTAAGAATTTCAGCTATTATTTCTTTTTCTACTTTAGTCTATTACAGGAGAAGTTACTGGATTTAGCTGTGGAGGGGGATGATGTAGATTCATTTTGAAAACTTTTTCTAAGAGAATGATAGTGCTTAAGACATTTAAACACAGCATCTACATATTCAAGATCATAACTGGACCACTGGCATTTTAAAAGAAACTTCAAGTTAATCAGATAATAGAGTAACTAACTTTGAATACTCAAAAGAATGCTAGATGTATCACAAATTTCATTTATTCTGATTTAATTGCTCAGAAACATCTTGACTTGAAAAAATTTTTCCTTCAATAGGGCCTGTGACTCCCATGGATCTAAAAAACAAAATTAGCATCATTTTATTTTTATTAAAGAAAATGGAATTAATCAGGTGAAATAAATTTATCTAATTAAATGTTTCAAGAGACCTAGTCTAAACAGAGTAGTGGCAAAGAGAAGCTTAAAGTGGGATGCCTATATATTTGGGGAAATATGCTCATATAAGAAAAACACAACCTCTTTCATTTCAGAGGTGAATTCAGTAAATTGCTGTGGTACTTAAAGACAATGAGGCTGATAAATGTCTCTTTCCCATGAAGGAATATCACTTTGAAGAGATGGGTTACTTGTGCAATAGGACTATTACTTCTATTGCTCTGGCTGCTTTTTGCAGTCTTTTGTGAATTTGCCAAGTGACAGTCTTCTCTCCACTGGAAAGCAGAGGTAGAAAGGCCAATTTTATGTGCCTTGAATTATGTGTGAGGCTACAAATTGCCTAATTAAATGACAGTTAAGTGTATTGGCCATGAGTACTGAGGGGAGTTCATTTCCTTGAAAATGAAGTCATCCTGTACACTGAGAGCTTGAAGTGGTTATAATTAGGTCATAAATAATTTGTCTACCCATTAGATTTTCAGCTGTAAGTCCTATCTTATCAATAATAGTTTGCCAATTTTTTTACAGCCATCCTAGTGGATTTGAAGTGGCATCTCATTGTGGCTTTTTAAAATTATTTTTTCTTTTTTTTCCTTTTTTTCCCTTTTTATTGGAGAAGTTATGATCTTAGAAAACAACCATGCATAACATGTAGAATTCCCGTACATCACCCCACTACCAAGAAAAGCACCTTGAATTATTGTGGAACATTTGTTATTCTCTTCCCTCAATTGTTTGTTGTGAAACTTTACATTCATCAAGATATGGAGCAAATTAAATTCATGAAGTCATATCTGGAAAAGTCTGATTAGATCCATGATGGTTTTAATACTTATTAAAATGTTGTATTTTTTTTTTACATCAGAAGAATATGATTCCTTCCACCATAAAAAAAAAAACCCAACTTACCAGAAAATGTAGAAATATAAATTTCCTTTTTTTGTCCCTTAAGCAAAATTTCCTTTCCAGGCAGAAATTATTAAATATTTTTCTCTATTTTCTTTATATGTCATTTCACTATGGAGTTGTGGCATATAAGTGCAAAAAACATATTTTGACATAACTGAGATCTTACCATACTATGTTTTAACTGCTTATTCTTTGCTTAACCTATTCCTTACAAATTTTCCAATATAGTTACAGATATACTTACTACTTGCTTTTTAATATTTGCATATTAATCACATTGTTATTTTTTTATTTTTTATTCTTTTACTTTTAAAATTGTTTTAGACTACATAGATTAAACAAGAAAAATATAGTTTTTTTCACATGTATCCCACCCTGTTCCCCTCCAACACTTTACCTCATTAACAATATCTGTGATTGGTGTGGTACTTTTGTTAGAAATTTATGAACACATATTGAAGCATTGCTACTAACGATATTCAATAGTTTACATTAAAATTTACACTTTCAACTGCACATTATTATAGGGTTTTACAAAATGTATAATGGCTCTATTCATCATTGCAATCTAATTCAGAACAATTCTATTGTCCCCCAAATGCCCCAGGTTATACCTATTCTTCTCTTCCTCTCTTCTCAGAAACTCTGATGACCACTGCCTTTATATTAACGCTAAAAATTCTTCCATTGCTAGAAGAATAATGTCTACTTTATTCCATAGTTGCATTCCTGCTTTACGTTTGTTCATTCCTCAATATTAAGGATTTTGGAATGGTGATGCCCACTCTGTTTCTGATTGAGAGGGGGTTAGATAACATGGGGCAGAAGGGTGGAACTTCCTTGCTTGCTGTTGTAGATACTTTCTGTTTTTTGGATTGGGTGTTGTGCATCATCTTTTGGTTAGTTACCTGGGTGAGTCTGATGAACTTTAGAGGGGGTGTTGAAACTCTGTGGAGTTTCAGGGTTCAACCAGCATATGAACAGGCCAAAGATTTAAGTCTCTTGCACGTATATGTAATGATTACAATGTTAATTATAGATTCAAATAAAAGTGGCAGAAAAGCCATGTTTAGAGAAATTATAAATGTGTGAAACTCTGTTAATTGGGGAACATATATTCCGTTGTAAGTTCCACTGATTGGGTGCCTAATTCCTGAGATGATCTGTCCTGCTAATAGTGTCTAGGGGTCTCAAGAGGCAACAGGAGCCCACCTGTTTGAGGGTCTGTTTACTGTAGCAGTCAATGAGATCCTCCAGATTTATACATAAGCATAACCTCTGGTATGATCTCCCCACTCAATTATCTCTTATCCATGAAAACTCACTTGTATTTAATATTTTCCCCTTTTGGTCAAGGTATTTTTCCAAATACATTGCTAGTCTGTGCTTGATAATATTCTCTCAGTGCCAGTGAATCACATCCCCAGAACTCATGGCCCATGCCGGTAGAACATAGTGAGCTTATATGATGAGTTTCGCATAGAGAGGGGCCACATTTGAGCAACAAGGAGATTTTTAGGAAGTAACTCTTAGGCAATATATAATACTAAGCTAAGTTTTAATACACAAGAACAAAACTCATAAATACAAACACCAATGCCAGGGGCCTGGTGTATTTTTATGTCCTCCTTCAATAGGCAAGCCTGTGGAATTGGGGAATTCTTGCCACTCTAATAGAGAATGTAGCAGGACTTCTCAGGATGAGAATTCAATATTCTTTCATTTATTGTGTAGGTCTCCACTCACTGAGACAACACACCATGACCAATTGAACTTAATATTCTATAAAGTCATGTTCCAGGTGCACTCCTCCCCATACATACCCCCATCACTGACACCACACAACAATGATCCTACCCTTCTACAGTTGTGCCCCTATAGCAATCCAAAGCCTCCACAAAAACAAAGTCCCCAAAATGAATAAAATAACAAAAAGTAAAATATAAAAATTACAAAAAATTAAAAATAGTAAATGTTTTTAAAAATATATTTAAAACAGCTTGCATGTATTCCATCACTATAAGATAGGTTATCTTTTATGGACAGTGACAATTTCTTCTCTACATCCCCCCGGGGTCTAATTTTTTAAAATTTATTTTCAAAGAAACTTTCAGGTTCAGAAATGTCCAATAGGGGATTCCCCTATACCCCACCACCACACTTTCTCACATTTTCCCTTATTGATAACATCTGAGTATGGTATATTAGTTACAATTGATGAACAAATATTGAAGAATAGCTACTAACCATGGTCAATTGTTTAAATTATGGATCACATTTTGCACTATACACTTTTACATGTTTTGACAAAATTTATAATGGCCTGCATCAGTCATTGCCAAGAAAATGAAAAACAATTCCAATGTCTTATGTTTCATCTGTTCTATTGTTCCCTCCTCTGCCCCTCGGAATCTATGATAACCACTAAGTTTCAAATTTTGAAGAACAAGGTTCATGGTTAGATGCAGTAATATTGAGGGCTTGATGCTCTGTTTTCTTTTATTATGCCCTACCTATGAGAGTTTAATATTGTCTTGTTTATTGTGTAGGTCTCCACCAACTGAGAAAACACAGTATGACAATATGAACATTATCATATTCCATAGAGGCCTGAACCAGGTGTGCCCTATCTCACATATCCCCCTGCCCTGATGCCATTCACAAGTAAACATTCCCTGCATTATTTGCCAATAGAAAATTCCCACAACTGCATTTTTAACCACAGACTTACAAATCCCCACAGTACAGGTTTTTTTCCTCCAGCCCTCTCTCCAGAGGATAGTACAACTCAACACCCCCACCCTACTCCCTTGCACACTCCAGCACCTTCATTTCCCCTCACATCCCTGCACCATCATCACGCTCACCCACTGCCCAACCACCCCCTTCCACCTTATCGTAGGTTTTGCCCATATTGAGCATCAGCTCACTGACTTCATTCTCTTTCTGTCTCTTGTTAACCTATCTTCCAGACTTTAACTCTGTGAGTCTGCTCAAATTGCTTAAGACATATGAATGAGGTAATGTAATATTTATCCTTCAGTGATTGGCTTATTTCACTCAACATAAGGTCTTCAAGATTATCTATGCTTTCCTGTGTTAATACTGAGTAAAATTCCATTATATGCATATACCACAATTTTCTTATCCATTCATCTATTGAAGGACACTTGGGTTGCCTCCAAATTTTGGCAATATTGAATAATGCCATCATGAGCATTCAGGTACATATATCTGTTTGTGTCCCTGCTTTCAATTCTTCTGGGTATATACCAGGAGTGCGATTGCTGGATCATATGGAAGTTGTATAGTTAGCTTCCTGAGGAGCTGCAAACCATTCTCCACAATGGCTGCACCATTCTACATTCCACTAGCAGTGGATGAGTGTTCCCTCTACTCCACATCATCTCCTACACTTGTAGTTGTGTTTTTTAATAGCCATTAAACTAATAGGTATAAGATACCATCTCTTTTAAGTTTTCATATGAATTTCCCTAATAGCTAGTGATGTTGAGCTTCCTTTCAAGTGCTTTTTAGCCATTTGTATTTCTTCTTTGTAAAATGTGTATTAAAATCTCTTGCCCATTTTTTAAATTCATTTTCTTTCTTATTATTTTTGAGATGTAGGATTTCTTTTATATATGCTGGATATTAGGTCCTTATCAGATAAATGATTACCGAATGTTTTCCACCAGTGAGTAGGCTGGCTTTTCACTTTCTTAACAATCTCCTTTGAAGTCCAAAAGTTTTCTTTTTTTTTTTAATTATGTAAAGATACCATTTATCTATTTTTCTTTCATTGCTCACAATTTCTGTGTAAAATTTATGAAACCATGTCCTACTACTATATCTCAAAGATGCTTCTGTACATTACCTTCTAGGAGCTTTTTAAACTTGGCCTTCTATATTCATATCTTTGTTCCATCTTTAGTTAACTTTTGTATATGGCATGAGATGGTGATCCTCTCTCATTCTTTTGGACATCAATATCCAGTTATCCAAGCACCATTTGTTGAATAGGTCATTCTGTCTCAGTATAGAGGGCTTGGTGGCCTTATCACTTATCAGTTGACCATATGTGCAAGGATCTATTTCAGAACACTCATTTTGGTTCCATTTGTCAATATGTCTATCCTCGTGCCAATACCAGGGTGTTTTGATCACTGTGGCTTTGTAGTATGCTTTAAAGTCAGGTAATATGATTCTTCCAGTTTTATTTTTCTTTTTCATTATGTTTTTGACTATCCAGGGATCTTTAACATTCCAAATAAATTTCATACATAGCTTTTCCAATTTAGTAAAAAATGCTGTTATAGTTCTTTTTGGAATTCTGTTAAATCTGTAAATCAGTTTGGGAAGGATAAACATCTTAATGATGTTTAGTCTTACAATCCATGAACATGGAATATTCTTCCATTTATTTAGGTCTATTTTGATTTTCTTTAACAATGTCATTAATTTTCCATGTACAAGTCCTCTACATTTTTAGTTAAGTTTATTCCTAGATATTCTATTATATTAGTTGCTATTTTAAGTGAAATTTTTTTCTTGATATCCTTCTCAGATTGCTAATTATTTGTGTACAGAAATGCTACTGATTTTTGCTTGTTGATCTTATATCATGCCTCTTTATTGAACTTGTTTATCAGCTCAAGAAGCTTTGTTGCAGACTGTTCTGGACTTTAATATATAGGATCATGTTATCTGCAAATAGTGAGAGTTTGACTTCTCCTTTTCAAATTTGGGAGAATTGTATTCCTTTTTCTTGCTAAAGTGCTTCAGCAAGTATTACTAATATAATTTTAAATAAGAGTGTTGAGAGTGTGCATCCTTATTTTGTTCCAGAACTTAGAGGGAAAGCTTTTAACCTTTCACCATTGAGTATGAAGTTAATTGTGGGTTTTTCATATATGACATTTATAATGTAAATAAATTTTCCTTCTAATCCTATGTTTTGAAGTTGTTTTTTTTATCAAGAAAGGATGCTGGATGTTTTCAAATGCTTTTTCTGCTTCAATAGATGTGATTATTTTTCTTTTGATCTCTTAATGTGGTGTATATCATTGATTGATTTTCTTATGTTGTAACATCATTGATCATTGCATACCAGAGATGGACCCCTCTTGAACATGGTGTGTAATTCATTTAATGTGTTGTCGGATATGGTTAGCAAGAATTTTGTTGAGAATTTTAGCATCCAGGTTCATTAGAGAGATCAGTTTGTAGTTTTCTTTTTTTTTCTTTCTTGTGACATCTTTATGTGTCTTTGGTATTAGGGTGATGTTGGCATAATAGGATGAGTTAGGTAATGCTCCCTCCACTTCAATTTTTGGAAGATTTTAAGCAAGATTGGTGTTAGTTCTTTCTGTAATGATTGGTAGAATTCACCTTAACAGCCATCTGTTCCTGGGAATTTCTCAGCTGGGAGGTTGTTAAGGACTAATTCAATCTCATTACTTGTGATTCGTCTATTGAGTCCATCAATTTCTGCTTTGCTCAATGTAAGCTGCATGCATGTTTCTAGAAATTTGTCCATATCATCTAAGTTATCAATCTTGATCACATACAATTTTTCAATGTATTCTCTTAAGATACTCATCATTTCTATGGGATCACTGTTGATACCCCCTCCCTCATTTTTTATTTTACATATTTGCATGTTCTCTCTTTTTTCTTTGTTATTTTAGCTAAGGTCCTTTCAATTTTGCTAATCTTCTCAAGGAACCAGCTTTTAGTTTTTTTAACTTTTTCTAGTGATTTTCATTTCAATTTCATTTAATTCTGCTCTTATCTTTGTTATTTCCTTCTTTCTGCTTTTTTGAGATTGCTTTGTTATTCTTTTTAAAATATACCTTATTATATTTTTTAAAAGATACTTAGATTACATAAATATTACATGAAAATATAGGGCATTCCAATATGCCTTGTTCCCTAACCCTCCCACATTTTCCCACTTTAACAACATCCTTAATTAGAGTGGTACATTTGTTACAATTAATAAACACATTTTGGAACATTGCCACTAAGTGTGGATTGGAGTTTACATTGTAGTTTTCACTGTCTCTGACATATTTTTGTAAATTATGACAAGATATATAATGGTCTGTATTTGTCATTACAATGTCATTCAGAAAAATTCCCAAGTTCTGAAAATGCCCTATAAATTACAGCTGTTTTTCCCTCTGCCTCCTCTCAGAACCTTAGTGACCACTGCCTCCACATCAATGATAAAAGTTCTTCCATTGCTAGAATCACAATAATTCTATAGTTGAAAAACAGTAAGTCTACTGTAGTCCATCATTCATCTCCCAAACTGGAGGATTCTGGGTTGATGATGCCCTCTCTGCTTCTAATTGAGAGGGGGCTTAGATCCCATGAGGCAGAAGGATGGGACTAACTTGCTGGCAGATGCAGACTTTCTGTTCCTTGAGAGATTCATTGTCCATCATCAAATCCTTGTAAGTTTCCTGGGTGAGTCCAGTGAAATGGAGAGTAGGTTATTCTTTTTCTAGTTCTTCCAGGTGTGCATTAGGTCTTTGATTTTAGCTCTTTCTTTTTTTTTTACATTTGCTCATGGCCAAAAGGCCAAGAAGTGATCTTTCTTCTTTATTAAAATTAGTACTTTTTGGCTATAAATTCCCCTCCCTGCACTGCTTTTGCTGTATCCCATAGGTTTTGATAGGTTGTATTCTCATTTTCGTTTGTTTCAAGGTAGATACCAATTTCAATTGCAATTTCCTCCTTGACCCGCAGATTATATATGAATGTGTTGTTTTACCTCTGTATATTTTTGACTATTCTGGTTCTCTGCCCTTATTAACTTTTAGCTTCATTTCATTGCGGTCTGTGTAATTACTTTGTATAATTTCAATCGCTGTGAATTTGTTGATACTTGTTCTTTGGCCTAGCATATGGTCTCTCACAGAATAATCCATATACACTTGAAAATAATGTATATACTGCTGTATTTGGGTGTAATATTCTGTATATTTCTATTAAGTCTGGATACTCTAATGTAGTATTCAAGGTCTCTGTTTCATTATTGATCCTCTTTTGAGATGTTCTTTCTAATGATGATAAGTGTGTATTAAAGTCCCCTACTATAATTGTAGAGAAATCTATTTATCCACTTAGTTTTGCCAATGTTTTTCTCATGAATTTTGGAGCACACTGGTTTGATGTATAAATGTTTGTGATTGTTCTTTCCTCTTGATAAACCTTTTCATTAGTATATAGTATACTTAGTTGCCTCTTAAAAGTATTTGCATTCAAAACCTATTTTTGTCTGATATTAGTATATCTACACCCAACTTTTTGGTTATTTTTTGCATGTAAAATGATTTCCAACCATTCACTTGCAATGTCCTTGTGACCCTGGGACTAAGAGCAGTTTCTTGTAGACAGCATATAGATGGATCATATTTCCTTATCCATTTTGCCAATCTGTGTTTATTGATTTGAGAGTTAAGTATATTAACATTCAATGTTATTACTGTAAAGGCAGTACTTATATTAGACATTTTTCTTTAGGTTTGTATATGTCATATTTTGCCTTTTTACTCTTTTTGTCTTTTTAGATCTTCTTATTAGTAATTTTACTTTCTACAGTCTCCTCCAAACCTCTCTGTCCTTTTTTTCACTTTCAAACTGCAGAATTTTCTTTAATATTTCTTGAAGGGCAGTTTTACTGTTCACAAACTTTCTCAATTTCTGTTTCCTAGAAGGAACACTCTACCTACTTAGTTTTGTTTGACTGCTTGGTTGTGTGGTTGTTTGGTTTTTCTCTGTTTACTTGTGGTTTCTTGCTTTTCATTCCTCTTTCCTCCCTCGCCCTTTTTTTCCTTCTTTTTTTTAAATTAGGTACTGCAAACTTGTCTCTTCTTTGATGTACTTCCTCTTCAGTGATTTCCCATTCTCTGTCTATATTGATTTTGCCTCCCAAGCTATATCTTCACCTTCTTTAATCTTTCTGCCTTCTGCTTTCTGTTATAGTTCTTACACACCACGTTTTTTCATTATCCCACAACATAAGGGTATCAATTTCTTTTCAATCTATTCTGTTTTCTTCTTTTTTTATTAATATTAACTTTTTACTTTCAGCCATATCTTCACTCTTTCTCTCCCTCCTCATCATTCTAGACTTCTAAATCATTATATATATGCTCCTCTATTTGCTTTCCCAGTCTATTGTAGGTACTCCACTTTTTTTCCTATTACTCTTCACTGCCTACATGAGTTAAATATTCATTTCACTAAGTCTTATTTGGCCCCTCTTCTACCATTTATCAATATTACTATTATCTTTCTTCCTTTCTCACATCTCTTGATTCTTCAGGCCCTAATCTTTTGCCTTCAGGGTAACAAAGAAAGAGGCAAGGAAATAAAATAAGAATAAAAAGTATCAAAGAGAAAACTTAACACACACACAGAACCACCAGCTAAATAAAACTCTAGAGTAAAGAGAGAACCTAATCAACTGAATAAGCCCTTCAAGATAAAATGATGACTAAAGGGCAAAAAAAAAAAAAAATTACAAACAACACTGAGAAACAGGAAGGCATGGGCCAGTCTAATGAACAAATTGAAAACCAGGAAGAGATGGAAAACATTGAAAAACTAATGAAAGATTTCCAAAGAAATATCATGGGCCAACTTAATGAAGTGAAGGAAGAGGTTAAGGATATTAAGAAGACACTGGGAGAACATACTGAAGAAATCCATATCCATATGATGGTGATTAATGGCACAATCCAAGAAATCATAAAGACACTGGATTCATATAACAGGAGATTTGAAGAGGTAGAAGAAAATATTAGTGATGTGGAAGACAATACATCGGAAATCAAAGAGATAGTACAACAGATAGACAAAAAGATAGAAGAAATCCAGCAGGGACTCAGGGATTTAACTGAAAACACAAAAATGCACAAACATGCTCATTATGGGCATCCCAGAGGAGAAGAGAAGGAAAAAGGAACAGAAGGAGTGTTGATGGAAATACTGGCTGAAAACTTCCCAACCCTATTGAGAGAGATGGATGTGTAGATCCAGGAAGCACAGTGCACCCTAAACAGTATAAATCCCAACAGGCCAACTATAAGACATACTTCTCAAGATGTCCAATGCTCAAGACAAAGAGAAAATACTCAAGGCAGCAAAAGAAAAGAGAACCATCACCTACAAGGGAAGCACAATAAAATTAATTGCTGATTTCTCATCTAAAACTGTGGAGGCAAGAAGACTGTGGTATGACATAGTCAAAGTACAAAAAGAAAAAAACTTCCAGCCACAAGTTCTCCATCAGGCAAAACTGGCATTCAAAAATAATGGAGAGTTCAAAGTATTCACAGATGAACAGAAATTAAGAGAGTATTTCAATAAGAAACCTGCACTTCAAGAAATACTAAAGGAAGTTCTACAATTTGAAATGAAAGAACAAGGGAGAGAGAGTTGGAGGAGAGTTTAAATACAACTAAAAAGACAAAAACAGAAAAAAAACAATATATGACATACATTAACCCAAAGAAAATATGGCTGAAGTAAGAAATTTGTTGTGAGTAATAACACTGAATGCTAATGGATTAAATTCACCAATCAAGAGACACAGACTGGCAGAATGGATAAGGAAATATGATCCATCTATATGCTGTCTACAAGAAACCCACCTTCAACCCAGGGATTCAAGAAGGCTGAAAGTGAATGGCTGGAAAATAATTCTACAAGCTAACATTAGGTAAAAAAAGGAAGGAATAGCTATTCTGACATCAGACAATATAAACATTAAATGCAAAACTATTGTAAGAGACAAAGATGGACACTATATATTATTAAATGTGTAATGTCTCTAGAAGAGAGAATAATCATAAACATTTATGCAACTAATTGGGGTGCCTCAAAATACATGAGGCAAACTCTGGAAAAAATAAGTGGAGAAATAAATGCCTCTAAAATTATAGTAGTGGACTTTAACACACCATTATCATCATTAGACAGAATATCTAGACAGAGAATCATTAAAGAAACAAAGGCTCTCAACAATACATTAGAGGACCTGGACTTAATAGACATATACAGAACATTACACCCAAATACAGCAGGATTTACATTCTTCTCAAGTGCCTGTGGATCAGATTCCAAGATAGACCACATGCTATGCCACAGAAAAACTCTCAATGAATTCAGAAAGATTGAGATTATACAAAGTAATTTCTCTGACCACAATGGAATGAAATTGGAAATCACTAAGTTCCAGAGAAACAGGTTAGGCACAAAGATATGGAAGTTAAACAACATACTCTTAGATAAACAGTGGGTCAAGAAGGAAATCTCAAAACAAATCAGTAACTACCTTGAAACTAATGAAAAAAAAAAAAAGAAAACACAACATATCAAAACCTAGGGGATGCAGTGAAATCTGAACTCAGTGGGAAGT
>JAQZBX010022148.1:0-31783 GCA_029593785.1 Cabassous unicinctus | reverse complement strand
TAGTTTTCTCACCTTTGAAGTGGAACTAATAGGTCTCCTGTGAAGCTCAGAAAAGGCAACATGAGTAAGGTGGACACAGTAAGTGTGTAATGGACGTTAGCTCTTAGTTTGTCTTTTGAAAACTCATGAGAAGAGATAAAAACGAGGGGACTCCACAAAATCATCTTTATGCCAGCTGCTGGAACTTTGCGTATCCATCCACTAGAGAAATAAAGAAACACTGTAGATTGAAGTCTGCTAAATAAGGGGAAGCACCAGGCTGAAGAGGAGGGTCAGTATGTCAACTCTGCAGTAGCTTTTAATGATGGCAATTGGAGGTACATGTAAGTATGTCCGAGGCCATAATATTGTAACACATTCTAACACGGTGAGCATAATCTTGACCTTTAGAATGAGGCCTCCTGGGTTGAAACCCACACTCTACTTTCATCCAAAGTTTGACCTGAGTTAATTCTTTAAGCTCTCTACAGCTCTGATCCTTCCATGTAATGGGAATATCATTGGTGGTTTTGAGCATTGTTGTATATTATATTAAAGAATGTATGGGAATATCACAGAATGCAGCTTTTACAGGGTAAGTGGTCAGATTTGTCAATTACTAGTGTATTTCTCAAGCTGTGGATTCCACTTGACCTTGATCATCCCATCAAAATGCCTTCTTAGGTCTTCATATTCTACAGTAAAAAACAACAACCCACTGTTGTACTTGGGAGGATTAGAGTGTGAATGCAGGATGCTGGATATACATTTTGATGTATCCTGCTTTTATGAATCTTTAAAAGATTTGATCCTTGGACCTGGCATTTAGAATGTTTTGAAATATAAGATGTCAACAGTTCACAAGCAAAACTATTTGAGGGCCTAAATTTTTTAAAAAGGCTTGTCAAATTATAAGAAATATAAGAAAAACTCTCATTCTGAATCAGATTTGCTTTAATGGACTTGTAAAACTCCACATAATAATGAATGCTTCTTAGTACATTGGGTTTGTCAAAGACAGAGAAGTGTTTCACTATTGTTTTTACAAACACAGCTTGAGGTCTGTCTGCTAGGGGCAGTTCCATGGAAGGGAAAAAAGGTGAGAAAGACTCCATTGTGAGCCCAGGCAAGAAAGTCAGGGTGAATCACCCCATGTGAAGTGTGCAGGTGCCTCACAGGAGAAGGCAAGACATTTTTTCCTTCTAAACCAGCTCTAACATCACTTCATTGATGTGATAACTTTATTAAGATCATTTACAATGTGCATTTTTTTAAATAATTAAAGATAAAGACATGCATAAATGGTTTATATTGGCAGTAAAACATTTTTTTCATTCTGTGTAAGTAAGAACACTGTCTTGCAGGCTTTGAGAACACTTTTTTCAAAGCCTAACAAGCAGTAGGGATTGCTGTAATGCTGGGGTCCAGAGAAAGGGCAAGCATGGATAAGATGAGCTACAGTGAGGAAGAGGAATAGTTGGGAGGCTGGCACAGACATACACATTATATCTTCTTCCCAGTATGGGAACAAAGAAGGGGAAATTTATAACCATACCCATATACCTAGATTTTAATTCTAACCTTTATTTATTTTTCATTCAGTCAATAACACATTAAAACCTTCCATGCATTCTCTTTATCTTGTGTAAGTTATTTTTTTTCCTTTTCTTTCCCTTTAATTCTTTCATGACCACTCATTTCAGGCCATCTTTTTGTATTTTATAGCTATACTATTAGAACAATATTCTGACCAGTTTCTCTGGCTCAAAAATGCCTTTATTTCCAAAGAACTGTTAATTAGTCAGAAATGCCACCTATAATATGCCATCAACCTTTTTATACCGAAGCATCCTTTTCTCTCAATGTGGATGGGTGAAAGCTAAACCTCTGAGGCCACTGATCATGCCCTTCAATTCTCTGATCCTTCTTATCCAGACCACTTTTGTAAACCTTTGCTAAACTGTTCTACCTCTATCCCTTTCAGGCTGCTGAGTTTCTGCTTTGTTCCCACTGTATCCGCTGGCTTAACTGACTTTACCTTCTATTTTTCCCTTCCAAAAATTTACAAGCGTTAACCATTTCCTTTGTTGCATTTAAACATCAAATCCACCCTGATTCCCTCATCACTCCTGAAGAATATAATGTCTGCCATAATTTAGGCCAATAAATATCATCTTAACTTAAATAAACAATATATTGTACTAGGAAGACAACATATTTCATTTGAATAACTAACAAGCAATTGCACAGAAGTTATTAGGAGATAAAAGACTCATCTTAAAAGAAAAGTGGTATTGGGTTTCTAATTGCTGATAACTTATGTGGATAGGTAATATTTCCAAAGGGGAATTTAGACATCAAACAGCTGGAAAAGAAAACTAATTTTGGAGAAGACTGACTTTCAGAGAGAAAATGCAAAAGGGTTACAGCAAAGCAGATAAAGGTATTTTATGAATTATTAGATGCAAACTAGGATGTTCTAAGACAGCGGCTTTCAAACTCAAGAATACTTTAAAATCACCTGGAGAAATCATCAACACTCATCTCAAAAGCCTCATCCCACTGTTTCAATTTTTGTAGTTCTGCATTGGTACCCCAGGATATAAATTTCTAACAAGTTTTGAGATGATGCTAAGGCTGATTAGCCTTGTTCCACACTTTGAAAACTGCTGGACTAAAACGTCTTGAGGCCAACAGAGAAGATCTTAAAGAGAAAGGAGCCTTTTTTTGTAAATCACAAGGAGAGATCACAGAGGCCTCCCTTTGACTTTGAATAATAGATGTTCATTTACAAACTTAATTTTCTTTTTTGTTTGTTTGCTGTTTGATTGGATTCATGAGATAAAGTAACAGTGGGGTTCTGGAGCAAATAGAATTAGATGGTAGAAGGCATCAAAGACCCTTTCAGGAGTGGTGGGAGAAAGTAGAATGATACCCAGATAAAAGAAGGTTATAAGAAAATGTGCCACACTAATGAAGGATGTTTATGTGCGAGGGTGTGGGAGTTATGGTGAGTGGGGCATATGGGAATCCCAATACCTTTTGTGTAACATTTATGTAACCTAAGTATCTTCCAAAAATTAATTAATTAATTTAAAAAAATGTTTCTTGGGATAAGATTTACTTAGGATATTGCCCCAAATATAATTAACTTTGCAAGCTAAATATTACTTATCTTTTAAACTCTGAGCTTTCTACTCATTACATTACTTTGCGCTTTATTTGCCTTATATAAAGATTCCTGTTAGAATACAAGATTTTGATATTTCTTCCACAGAGCATACACAGATAAAATTATCAAAACCAATATTTTTGCTGAAATTATGTGTGATTTTATCAATTTTCTTACTCAAACTGCAGGAGAGAGAGGTAAAAATGAGAGAGCAAATCCTTAGATGCAGAAATTGTTTCAAGAACAAGGCAAAATTTAACTTTAAAATAAAAACCTAGCTCTGGAAAAACTAATTGCAGTATTCATTGAATAAAGAGTTAATAGATTCTTTCCTCTACTTGAAATAGCTTTATAATGGGATCACATATAGGCTACCACTCTTTAAGAATAGGTAAATTAAATGGGTTTTACTAAATTCCATCATCCTGCATATCCAATGTATGATACTGCAATACAACATAATGTGGTAAGGAGCTATTTTTCCACTGAGACAAGAAGAACAGAATAGAGAAATAAGTGAGAAGGGAAGAGATTAATGGGGACATAGAAGAAACACTATTCTCAGCCATGTAGATAAAGGGAAGCCCACTGAGAATGGTGACAATAGTGACAGTGTTAAAGGCTAAAGGTACCTGGAGGAATACCAGGGGGGAAAGGAAATCTGTCTGAGCACTAAGTATTCAGAGGGTTTTTTTTTACTCCAGGTAATTAAATGAAAGATTTGTTTAAAAACTCATGATTCCCTGAAGATGAAATGGATTATAATGGAGAATCCACTGAGAAGATAAAAATTCTAATGCATGCAAAATGTATGTGAATATTTGCTGTACATTTCAAACTGTGTTGTTCTACTTCAGAGCAACTACTAAAATTAGGGTCAGTTATTTGTTAAATAAATATGAAAAGAAAAATACAAAAATATTTAGAAGATTTCTATAGTCTATATCCTTAATAAATTGCCTAAATATATTATCTAAGATATCTCACATACTTTCATAATGTTTGACTCTAAGTATCACCGATGACTCATGTTAGATATTAAAGGATTTTTTTAAAAAGGATAAAATCATTACTCTTATACAAATATAAACAAACACATGCACACATTTCATGTAACTCATGAATTTGTAAGGGAACCAGCATGATATTACAATTCATTTAGAGGATAAATCAAATTACCACACATAAAACAGGTAAAAATTTACAGAATGGATTTTCAAATAGATGTAAAATACATCTGTGTACAGAGCAATAATCAATTGCATTACACCAGAACACAGCTATTTTGCTCTTCTTTGGAAAATAATTATTTCCATTAATAGTTTTCTGCAACTTCCAGAATTGTAAAATAGCTTATAAATGATAAAAGGCAATGATAACCCTGTGCAATAAGCAGGACAATCAGTAATTTATGTGTGTGGGTTTTTTTTTTTTTTCCAATTTCAAAGATTTTCACAATTTTTTCTGTTACTGTTATAAGGAAGAAAGATTCATTATCATTTAATTAGAAAAATGAAACAATTAGAAAACTCAATGTAAATTGATACCAAATAATTTATCAAGGGTACAATGTAATAAATTTTTGAACTAAAATTTGTACTCATATGACTTCTCCAAAACCAATGCCTTCTGTCACTGCATATAGCGATGTAAAAAAAAATGCAAAATTCTATTAAGTTAGAATGTAAACTACAGACTAAAATACAAAAAGAATTTCGAGTAGAAGTTTGGGACTGATAACCCTTTATAGTCACGAATCTAATTTTGAAATTTGAGGTTAAATAACTTGGTGGTGACTTAGTGAGATTAATTTCACGTGGTCTCAAAATTTCTGATAGATACATAGGTGAGTGATTTAAGCAATTTTACACAAAATGAAAAACATTAAATCATTTCAGTTCATTCTCAATTTGTTCAATTTATTTTTTAGGAAAATTGATTAAATGTCCAGGGAAATGCACAACTTCAACTTGGGGACCACATTCTTCCTCACAGGTTTTTCTGAAGTTCAGAGATCCAGATATTGCATGCTGTAGTGTTTTTGATAGTTTACATGGCAGCACTACTAGGTAATCTTCTCATCATCACTCTCACAAACAAGGATCCTCAGCTATAAACCCCTGTGTACTATGTCCTGAAGTACTTGTCCTTTCTGGATTTCAGGCTTTATCCATCACTGTCCCCAAGTCCATCACTAACTCTCTGACTAATGACAACACAATCTCATTCTTGGGGTGTGTTTCACAAGTACTTTTCTTCTTCTTCTTGGCCACTACAGAAGTAACTCTCCTCACTGTGATGTCCTATGACTGCTATGTTGCCATCTGCCACCTGCTCCAATATGAAATCATCATGAACCGTGGGGCCTGTGTGCAGTTGGCCACTTCTTCATGGGTCAGTGGAGTTCTCAATGCAATTCTGCACACAGCTTCTTCCTTCTCAGTACCCATGTGTGGGTCTCTTATTGTTCATCAGTTTTTATGTGATGTCCCCCAACTCCTTTCTCTTGCCTGTTCTTATAACATTGGAGAATTAGTAGTTATTGGGATCCGCCTTGTATTAGATGTTGTTTGTTTTCTACTTATTGATATTTCTCTTATTAACATCTTCTCCACATTGCTGAGGATGCCGTCAAGGGAAAGCAGGTCCAAAGCTTTCTCCACATGCCTGCCTCACCTCCTTGTTGTTACTTTATCTCTTCTGGGTTTTTTGACTATTTATGCTCCCTTCCCAAATCTCCATCACACTTGGACTTGCTAGTGTCTGTGTTCTATACTGTGGTGCCACCCACCATGAAACTTCTCATCTACAGTCTAAGAAATAAGGATATTCAAACCGCACTAAGGAAACTGCTAATGAGCAGACATTATCTTTCAAATTAGAAAAGGTGAAACCACATACAAAAGATCCTTTTGTTCACTGACAGACAAACTGCTTGTAAAGTTTGGTAATTATGATGATATTTAAAGTATGATTATCATGTAAATGATAGATATAGTCATTGAACTGATTTAAAGAAGCATCCTCTATACCCAAATATAGTAGATGTGGTAAATTGTAGGTTTGCACTTGGAATTAGGCAGATAAATGCTAGTCTTTTATGTATGACCATAATGGGGAAATCTTTATCTGTTGCAAATGGTAACTTGGACAGGATGTTAGGATATCAGGGATTCACCTGCATTCTCTCAGGCAAACCAAATGGATGGTTACTCTTAGCAAAGTGGTATCAGAAGTGTTATGTCCTACAACGATACGTATAATTCATTCTCAAATTAATGGGTACAAGATTTAGGGCACTACTTGTCCATCTGTCTTCTTATTTTCTTTCACAAACCTATTCTAAGGCATTTTATGGTGTATGTTTAACCTTTGCAGTTTAATTAGATGAAAGAAATATATATTAATTCAGCTGTATTATATTTGTGGGATGCAGTTACAATAATATGAAAACAAGCTTCTGGGAGCAAAGAGTAAGGCAAAAAGCCCAATGGAATTCTTAGAGTTAATATGGATGTTGGGAGGCAATACATGACGGCAATTTTTGGAAAGGCTATACCTAAGCTTTATTTTAAATATGAGAAGTTCTGAGTCTCAAGGAGTTTGGAAGAAAGTAGTGAATTTATATGCTGAATTTGGCAAGAAAAAGTTCATATTTGAGCAACAAGGAAGATTTTAAGAGTTAACTCTTCAGCAATATAAATTACTATGCTAAGTATCAATTTCACAAGAACATAGCTCATAAGTACAAGAATCAACAGCAAGGGCCTTGACTATTGAAGAAGGACTATATGACTTTTGTGGATGGGCCTCCCTGACACAAAGGGATTCTTACCAAGCCCAACTAGTGATGCATTTTGAGAAAGACCTAGATCAAAAGGGGGAAATATTAAATAAAGATTAATTTTTATGGCTAAGAGATTTCAAAGTAAGTCTAGAGATCATTCCAGAGGTTACACTTATGCACATATCAGAAGGATCTTACTGCCTGCCACAGTAAACTGTGTCACAAGCAGGGGTGCTTCTTATTGCTCTAGAGACATCCAGACACTGTGGGCAGGGCAGACAACCCAGAATATCATCACCTCATAGGTGGGCCTTACCTTGGAACATATGACAAACTATCTCCCCAATGCATCAGTGTTAGACTCATTTATAATTTTCCTACACATGGTGCTTCTGCCCCTTTTATTTGAACCCATAATTAAAACTATACACATTAAATATATGTTCAAGAGACTTAAATCTTCCAGCTGTTCATAAGCTGGTTGAGCCCTGAATCTCAGCAGAGTTTCAGTCAAACCCTAAACTCCAGGTCATTTAACTCACCCAGGATAACTAACAAAAGGATGATGATGGATGACACACATCTCAAAAAACAGATAGTTACATCAATCTCGCCACAGGGATCTAAACCCCATCTCAATCATATGCAGAGTGGGCATCACCACCCCAAAATCCTCAAGATGGAGGCACAAACAAACATAAGATGAGAATCCAACTATGGGCTAAAGTAGATATCATTATTCTAATAATAGAAGAGCTTATAAAATTAATATAAAGTTATTGGTAACCAGAGGTTCTGGGGGGAGGGAGAGGGAAGAACAGTGCAAACTAGGGCATTTTGGGGACATTTAAATTGTTCTCCATGATATTGCAATGACAGATGCACACCTTTGTACATTTTTCAAACCTATGAAATTGTGTTGTGCAAAGTGTAAACCATAATGTAAACTATAGGCCATGGTTAACAGCAATACTTCAAGATGTGTTCATCAATAGCAACAATGAAAAATGTTAATGGGGGAAATTGTGGAGGGGCAAGGAATGGAATATATGGGAATCTCCTATATTTTTCATGTAACATTTATGTGAACTAAATCTTCTTTAAAATAAAGTAAAAAAAAAAAATCGAACTGGTTGGAAGACTAAGGTGAAGGCTGAGGGGGAACCAAAACAAAACAAAAGTAGCAAAGGGGTGAAAGGGAATGGGAGACTGGTCTGGGTGTGGGAATCACAGTAATCTTTGCCATGAAAGAATAGGGAGGCAATGGAGTAGGCAGAGAGGAAAGAGGTCTGATGAGATTCTAAGAGTGAAACGAATAGTGGGAAATAGAGCTTTGATCAATTATTGCCATGAATTGAAAGAAGCTATAGGTGTATTCTATCAAAAATTTAATGCATTATATAGGTTTGAGAAGGTCAAAACAATAGACAAGGAATTTTAGTTTACTGCCAATGAGAGTTGCAGATCTTCATAATTTCTGAATATTGAACCCACTGTAATCTTGGGATCATTGCTATCTTCCTGATCAAGTGTTATATTTTACTTCCCTGGACTAGTTGATGATAAGACTGCTTATGCATTGAATTATTCCAGTCTAGTTCAGCTTCTTCTTTTATATACTTTTAAACCACATTTATCTTCCCACCATAGCACTTATTTTAGTTGTAATTTGACATTTGTTTCCATAAACCTTTTGTATATCTCCCTTTCCATCACAAAACTATGTTATGCTTGAGGGAATGAGCTATATCTCTTGTTACTAGCTTAGTGTGTGGCATAAAGGAGAGACTCAGCTAGTATTTATTTAATAAATGAATTGTTGGAAAATATCACACATTTTATTGCTCCCACAAAAATTTTGTTATTACCCATATAACATCTAATTTTTGCTGCCCACGTTGGGTATATTTGTGCTACAAACCAAGGTATAAAAATAATTTTCATACTGAAAGATAGTAAGCTTCTACAGGGGAAGAATTATATGTGAACTTCATGCATTCTGAAATTGATTTAAAATGAATTGATGGACTCAGTTTAATTATTAGTAATTTGCAATCATAATAGTTGTTTTTATTTGTGCTGAATTGACTTGTAATGCATTCCAAAGTAAACGGATAACAAATCTTTTATAATACTGGACTTTCACATGTTGCTAGTTTGCATGATCATTATCTGTATTTTCATAGGAACAAAAAACAAATGAATTTGTGCAATAAATGGAGAGCAAGGAGTTCTATTGCTTAATAAATGTTTGTGCCTTTCCTGGAAAAAAATGTATGAATTAAATTGGTTTATTTCCAATCAGTTGCAATATACCATATAAGTGCTAGCTGTGCAGCAACTGAACTGACCTCGCTAACTTCAGCAGGCCCCATTCCTTCTCCTTATAATTCCCTATGTTATACTTTCTCAGTCTAGACATGATTGACTCTTCTCTCAAAACAAACTAAGTTTTATTAGGGAGCCATTGAAAATGTTTGGGATTTATGTTTCTAGGAAAAAGGAAGGCATTGGGAATGTAGCATATCGTAGGTAGTATAATTACTCCCAAAGATGTCCCATGCCTTATCTACAGAATATGTGAATATGCTCTCCTTTATGAGATAAGTAATTTTGAGGATCTAAGAATAAGTACCTTGTTATAAATTTATTATATTGGATTATCCAGGTGGGCAAAATCAAATCACCTAAGTCCTTCAAAGTTGAAGACTTTTTCCAACCCCAGCCAGAGAAACAGAGACATGGAAGCATTAGAAGGACTTGACTGGGCATTGCTCATCAAGAAGCTGGAGAAAGAGGTCCATTATTCAAGGAATGCAGGAGACTTCTAGAAGTTGGAAAAAGGTAGGGAAACAGATTCTGCACTGGAGCCTCCAGAAAGGAACACAGCCCTTTAAAAATGTGATTTTGGCCATGTGTAATCAATATCACAATTCTAGTATACAGAAATGTAGTATAAATTTGTGTTGTTATAAGCTGTATTTGTAGTAATTTTTAACAACAGAGAAGTAATAAATTGCATAAAATCTAATGTTTTAATATAATTGTGTAACACTTATGCTGCCAATTAGGGATAGAGAAGGGAGAGATATGGAATATATTTATGCACCAAAAATTATTCACTCTCCAAAAATGTATCAGTTATTGATTGGTGAAACTTTGACATAGCCAAACAAGTAAATACTATACATATCAGGGTGAATGAAAACCTACCATGGTATAGAATAATATGGACAAATACCATAAACATAATATTGAACAAAAGATGTGTGACACAAAAGAGTTTAATTTGAATGTCATTTGTTTTACATAAAGATTAAATAAAGACTCAATGATGCCTGAAGACAGGACAACATTCATCTTAGTATTTATAACTGAAATGAGACATGGAAGGAGGAGCTCTTAGGGTGCTTTTCATATCTAGTCCTTGATCTGGATGCTGGTAGTATGGATGAGTCCAGTGTTTGAAAAGCCATCATCTACAAAGAGAGAAAATTCAAGCCATGGGAAATGGATGGAACCCATTGTGCTCCAGTGATAAGAAAATAGGCTGCTCATTGATGCAACTTGGGAATGAATGGAGGGTGTTTCCTCATGTGTCTCTGCTAGTAGTCCTTGTGAACTTTGGCAAAGATCACTATGGTTAGGAAACCACAAGAAGTTGCTCTCAGACAACAAACACTTTAGTGATACCCAGGGAGAAGTGAATACTAAAATAGAAAGTAGACCGACAACTAATTGCAGATTAATTTCCACCACTCTAACATACAATTTGTTGTAGTACTGAAATTCAGATTTCTTTCATTTAAAGAAATATTGTAATATGGTGTTTATTGCATAATGGAATTTCTATAACAAGAACCAGGCCTGCTTCATCCATGTGGATGCTCCATGCGATAATAAAGTACTAACATATTTATACACATACATTTTTTCTTGATGGTATATATCCATGCTTCAACAATAACAAATGTAACTTTTAGCCATTTCCAATTTCCCATGTGGTAATAACTTATGTTATCTACCCCTATTTTCTGCCTAAGAATTAGGGGGACAACATTATGAGGGTATGTATTGGTTGGTGATTATGTTCCTCAATGTTGTTGGTGCATGGCCATCCTGCTAAACTTTCTATCATCTGAAATATGTCTCCATTAATATGGGTTGTTTCCTTTCTATAATCTTATCTGTTTGAGAAGAAATAATAACTCATTTAAGTAAGAAGACTTGAGAAGTTTTACTTTTATGAACCAAATAAGAAGACAGAACACAAACCAATATTGTTTGGGAAGGAACATTTGTAAAGTGTACATATTTTAACTAACCATACTTCCAATAAGACAAGGTAAAGCTCAAGAAAGGAAAAAAAAATATCAAGTACCAATGTGAGAGATATTATGACAGTAATATGTGGAGTATGCTATTGAGGGAAGAAATTATGGCATTCCAAGATATTTTCTTGTTAGACATAAAACTGGATTTAATTTTGGAGGGTAAATATAAAGGAGATAAGATGGGTTTTGATAAATTATAGGATATATGAGAAGTCAAAAAAGTCTAAAATATATCAACAAATTCCAAGTTCTGGAGGCAATTGTGTGTAAATGGAGAATATGTTATCCATCATAAATGGAATGGAAAGGAAAATGTATTTGTGGCTTAGATCGTGTGCAAATGTAGTGTTCAATAATTTGACATGAAGTTAAAGTTAACTAATGAAAATGATAGTAAAGAAAACTTTTTTTCCCCAAATAACAAGTCACCTATTTTATTAAATAATATTTGACATTTTAACTCTTTTACATATGCATTTCAGTGGCATTCATGATATTACATTAATTATATTCACAATAGGGTACCACCATCATCCCCATTCATTAACAAAACTTTTTACTTACCCAAAACAGAATTTCTGTAATCACTAAGTAATAACATCCCTTCATTCCCCTCCTCAAGCCCTTGTAAATTTCTAATCTATTTTCTATTTCTATAAATTTGCTTATTCTAGGTAATTTATATAAGTGAAGTTATGCAATATTTGTCCTTGTGTGCCTTGCTTATATCATCATTCAGCATGTTTTCAAGGCTCACACATATATGTATCAGAACTCCATTCTTTCTCATAACTGAATAATATTGCACTCAACGTGCATACTACATTTTGTTTATTAATTCATCTGTGGATGAATACAAGACTTGTTTTCACATTTTGACTATTGGGAATAATGCTAATATAAACATTGGCATGTAAGTATCTGAGTGAGTCCATATTTTCAATACCTTTGGGTATATAATTGGGATTTTAATTGCAGTGTCATATGTAATTTGATGATTAACACTTTGGGAAAGGAACACCAAACTGCTTTCCGTAGCAGCAGCACTAACTTATATTATCATAAACAGTACAGGAGGGTTTGAATTAGCTGGCCTCTTCTATGCAATGGATTGAAAAAGATATATTGAAGTCCTTCTCCCCAGTACTTCAGAATGTGTTGTTATTTGGAAATAAAGTCATTACATATGGAATTGGGCAAGTTAATGTGAGGTCATATTGGGGATATTGAGATCTTAATCCAAAGGATTGTGTTCATACAAGAAGAGTAAATTTGGAGACAGAGGGCTAAAGGGTAGAACATTATGAGTCACCTGTGGCAGAGAATGTCACAGCATTGTGGCAATCCATCACCAGTAGCTAAAGAGTCATGGAACAGACTCTTTCTGTATGGACTTCCAATAAATCATGGTCCTGTTGACAACTTGTTTTCAGATATCTAGCCTCCAGAACAGTGAGTCAATAAAGTTCTGTTGTTTTAAGCCACTCCATTCTAGCATCCTCTAACAATACCATGAGAATTTGACACTTGTCATATTGTACTAATTATTTAATAACAGCAATCTTTGTGTGTATGATATTATATCCCATTGTGGTTTGAATTGTATTTCTCTAATGAATATGATAGTGAGCATCTTTTTATGTGCTAAGTGACTATTTGCAGATCTTCTTTAAAATATGTATGTTCAATGGGAATGGATATAGGTCAAGTGGTTGAGAACCTGAATCCCATGTATAAGGCCCTGGGTTCAATCCCTGGTAGCTCTGAAAAAAATGTATATTCAAGATCTTTGCCTCTTTTAATTGATTGAATTAATTGTTTTTATTGATTTGTCAATTGTTAAGAGTTCTGTGTGTGTGTAAACATACACACTTGATATAAGGCCCTTATCAATTATATTCTCTCGTTATGGGGTCCTTACTCATTTTCCTGATAATATCCCTTGATGCATAGTTGTATTTTTTAATTCTGATGCATTCCAACTAATATATATTTTAATTGCTTGTGTTTTTGGTGTTACATCCAATAAACAATTGCAACAGTCAAGATCATGAAAATTTGCTCCAAGATTTTCTTCTATGAGTGTTATAGTTTAAGGTCTTATGATTTTGTCATAGGAAAATTTGGTGTTATTTTTTGTGTGGTATAAGGTAATGGTTCAATTTCATTAATTGAATGTGCAAATCTGATTTACCCCAATTTGTTTTTTACTAGAGAAATTGTGCCTTTACAGAACATGCATACATGCTCTGCATAAAATACAGGATTCCTATATACCACTGTATTATTAATATCTTGCATTGGTTTGGTACATTTTTTACAATTGATAAAACACGTTTGTAAAATAGAACTATTAACTAGTGTCCATGATTTAACTTAGGGTTCACTGTTTAGCAACACAAAATCATTTTTAAGAGACTATTCTTGACCCATTGCATGGAGTAGACTCCCATGTCAAAAATAATTAAGACATAGATGTGGGTATATTTCTGGACTCTTAATTATAATCCATTGATCTACATGCCTATCCTTATGTCAGTAAAATATTTTTATTATTTTAGCTTTATAATAAATTTTGTAATTGAGTTGTGTGAAACATCTAAATTTATTCTTCTTTTCCAACATTGTTTTCGCTATTCAAGTCCCCTTACAATTATTTTTAAACAGAAATTCACATATACACACAAGCACCAAAATGGACACACACAGTAAAACACAAACACACAGATAAAGACAGACACTTATACACATACAGACACAAAAACACACATACACAGACATATACACAGAGACACGGACAAACGCCACAAAATGATCTCCTGTTACCGTATTGGCTGCATGCTCTTCTCACCCCCAGAAAAGCTGAATAGGCCTTGATTGAGGACAGTTCAACTTGCCGTCATATTGTTTCCCCAAAATATTTAGAAATTGTACCCAGAACTTCCAGCTCATGATATTCCTTGCATATAACAATAAAGACTTCATTTTGACATGGCAAATTTTTGCCCTGGGTTTAAAAAATTTAAAAATCTGCTACATAAGTGGGGAGAGAACAATGCAGTGTAGCTGATGGAAAAGAAAAATTAAATCTCAAATCACCACTGTGATAAAGAAATTTCCTTGGTTCTGGTGGGATTCTTACCTTGATAATGTACTGTAATACCCAGGAAACTTAATAAAAGAGCAAAACCAGTTTATCCAAAATAAAATTATCTATATTTTAATGGTGTTAAGACAACAAACAGATTGAACACACCAAGAGCAAAATGAACAAAGTGAACAAAACAATTTTTTATGAAAGGAAATATAACAAGTATGACAAATATTGGGAAATTTTATGAGAAGTGGTAGATCATTTTAAAATGATATTAAATGCAAAAATTTTTAAAAACATACCAAATTGATTTAGAAGTTCATATTTACCATTATATAATTTGATAGGAACCAAACCATTTTAATTCTTAATATAGTGATTTTGGTATCCATCCTCATGAAATAGTGAAGATGAGAAGACAATATCTGTAAAATGCTTATCATGTTTCCTTTCTGTAAGTGAACGAATGGCTATCATGGGTGTTGAAATGATTTTTCTTCTACCATGCAAATGTCTCATTCTTTCCAAATAAGTCCCCAATCCTAAATCCTTATGTCATTTCCTTAGATTTCCTCCCAGTAATCACAGACTCTGAACCCCTCTAGATTGCAGAGAGGATAAAGGTGACCTGTTGTTAAATGGTAAAGAAGAATGTTTTGAGGTGATGGCAGAAGGTGATGCAATTAAAGAAATAGATCTAACCACAAAAGACAAAGATTACAATAAAGAGAGCAGGGTGTGAAATCTAGAGGGCATTATGTATAAAATAATTAATTATTTTAATGATTAATGCAATATGTAGAAAACATTAATCATTATTAATCATTAAGTCAAAGGAAGCAGGGCTTTCTAAGTTTGAAACTAAATGGAAGAAAAATAAATGTGACACTGAAAGATTGATTTGAACACACAAAATTTAAACATAATGACAAAATTTTCACATAATGACACTAAATACATTTACACATACATAAAAGAACTAAAAAGCAAGCAGCAAAGATATTAGAGAAAAAAAGAAAAGGAAAAGAAAATCCTACAGCTCTGTATTTGAAAGATTGCAATCAAAGCAACAATTAACACACTTAGGCCCTAGTATGGAGACCAAGACATGAATAAACAATTGCCTGCAATGGAAAAATTAAATGGCTAATAAACTCATATTAATTTAACTAAACCAATAAAGGAATGATTGCCAAGTATTGTTTTTAATATACTAACAGTCATTAAATAAAACTGACCTTTCTCATGCAATACTCACTGTGGCAGTGTTTGTCCCTAGAAATGCTGAGCAAGGTAAAATCTACCTCCATTGTACAGGGATTTTGCCATTAATAGAGTAACATGCACATATAAAGTGCTCTTAAGAAAAAGCCCTCACTTCTATGCATTCCACTACTGCTAATACCCAATTTTTCCCTATTCCTATTTAATACAAGTCTCCATGGGCAGATGTTCTGCCTTTCCTGGAACTACTTTATCCCACACATTCATATTTTTTATTGTCCTTCAAAAACTAATCACTAATTGGATTCCTGCATAACTGAGTCCAATGGACACCTCCTTTTCAAACATAATAAATATATACATTTGATAATTGTACTAGCAGGACAATCAAACGTGATCTCTCAGCTCCAGGCTAGACTCAGATGACCTCAAGAAAAAGCTTTTAGCTTTCTTTCTCCCTGACCCTTTTTCTGCAAATTTTGCTGAGCTTTCAGATTCAGCGGATTTTGTCTCTGAGAATGTCTCCCTGTGGAAGTACAAAGTACTCCCTGAGTAGTATGTAAAGGGACTGAAGCTCTTTCACCATCAAGACTGCAGGAAGGAGTCTCCTATCATTCTGCCAGCCAGAGTCAGGGCTCCCAAGGAAACCAGGATGTCCTACCCAGCCCAGGGTTACCCAGCATGAAAGAAAGTAGCAGAGGAAATATTTACAGCTTAATTTTAGCTGGAAATTAGCACATTTCCTTGTCATGAACATCTTTCCCTTTGGTATAATGATCTGACATAAAGGACATTTTTACAACTGATTCTTGGTTCCCAGTAGTCCAGGTTCTGTGTCAGGGGAATTGCCTTTTTATGATTTCTCCTCCATGAACTACCCTGCATTCCACAGATGTAACCTCCTAGCAAATACACTATCCATTTACTTAAAGGTGTTACAAAATTTAAGACTGGTTTGCCCACCTGGTCTAAGTCCCTTAGATCTCCAAATCTCTGACATGGGGTGAGGAACCAACTCTTGACATTACTTCTGGAAATTTATGACTCCCCTCTTCTATAAAGAGGGGAACTTTATCCATTAGTTATAAAACCGTGGAAACCATGGATACTACACTCTTTTGCTTGATGACACTTTGCCAAAACATTTAGTAATTTCATGCTTGTAACAAAAAGTGCCACCTATCTTTTTGTTCCTTATTTTTAATATGGTTGTTCTTTATAATAAATGAATTTAGGCTTGGTTACCCACCATGTCCTGAGCTTACCACTATGAATGGATAGTTTCATTTATTTTTCCTGCATATCCTTTTGTGGTGCTCAATTTATTTCATTAATAGATCTATTAATATCTCTATAAATAAACTAAACAAGAAAAAAAAAACCTTTAGTTTTTTAAAGTTTACATTGTAGTAACGTAAGTACAATTCAAAATTTATATTTTAAAATATATTCATGTATACAATTCATTGGTGATGTTTATATGCACATGTGGCTACAATCAACATCATTTACCTAAACTCTTTCAGCACCTCAAACAGAAATTCTGTACACATTAAGCAATAACCATTCCACACCTCAGTGCCTGGTAACATAATTTACTATCCACTTCTATGTATTTCATATAAGCAAAAACATATCATATGCATTTTTTCATGCCTGGCTTATTCCCCTCAACATGACATATTTAATGTTTTTACATGTTGTAGCATGCATCGGAAACTGCTGAATAATATTCCATTTAGTGTATAAATTGCCTGGGACAAAGAGAAGATTCTTGGGAACTGACCATGTTCTATTCTGGTTTAGATTCTGGTTCAATGGATTATATCCAGTTTCTGAAACTTCATTGAGCTTTTGATACGGAATTTTTTCTTACATGTGTTATAATAAAAATAGGAATTTTTTTATGTTTTATTTTGCACATCACTTTGTACTCCATCTTTGATTTCCATTCTTCCTGAATATGATATGGCTTTTGTATCTATAAGTGCAGCAGCTATTCAAAAATAAAAGTAGGTGGTTGAGTGACTGCTTCCCATGAAGAAGGCCCTTTGTTCAATCCCTAGTACTTCTTAAAATATAAATAAGAAATTAAATAAATAAATAATAAAAATAAAAAAGACTTAACAACTGAACAACTTTCCTGAGCTGCCATATCATCTCTAGACTGCTTAACTCTAGATGTGAGATATATGGATAAATAAACCAAAATGTCTTTGTGTCATTTGTCTGGTGGGTTTTCTGTTACTAGCAGCTGAATTCTATCCATAACTAGATTGCTTTTTCTTGATACATTTTAGAATTATTGTAATTTTTCCACTAAGAAATTAACTCCTAGGGGATTAAAAAAATAGATGCCATGTGTATTGTAATAGTCACACAATGATACTGTACTTTATTCTTTGATGGCTTTTTAACACGAAGAAATCACTTGATGTATTAGAATGCCTCCCAAACAGATCTACTAAAATAAGACAAAATCCAAAAACATGCCTTAAGGGAACCACAGAAAGAAACCCAATTGGTTACTATGCATAAGTTAGAACAAAGTGGTCAGGAAACCTTCAAAAGAAGCTGGATAGACCATTGATCAATTCATGAGGTCCCTGCTGATAACGCTGGAGTCTCAAATTCCCCCATCTCTCTTCAAACCTCCTATTCAGTAAGGGGGCTATGTCCTGCCAAATGACTGCACCTAATACCTCTAAGGCCTTCCTTTTCCAAGTATGTGTGCCTGTTATTTATTTGCATTTCAAATGTGACCTGAGACTGGTTTCTCTGTTTCCCTACCCCCCAGGAGCTGCTGCTGCAGCATTCTGCCCAGTGAACACACTCAGACCAATCTTTGAACTGAGAGGGCTGCCAAAGATCATCATCTGCTGGCTGATAAAGGAAGTGCATATGAAGGAGTTAAAAGTAATTAAGTAAGAGAGGATTTTTCCTGACCCTTACAGCTTTCCTCCCCAAGTCCCTTAGAAAGGGGTCTGCAGCCTATTACTGGGTCTAAGTCCCAGATTTGAGCAACTAACAGGGACAAGCCTAAAGACACAGACCAGGTTGTAAAAAGAATCAAGGAACAGCAGTAACCAACAGCCTCCCAACACTAAATCCCTATGAAAGAGAGAGAAATAAAATAGCAAAGTAAACATCATTATAATCATATCTGTAGACATCAGCTAAAAATTACAAGCCATACTGAGACTAGAGTGCATTTGTGTTCATTTGCAGTATGAAAGATACACTGGAAGAAAATGAATCTAAAAACCATTATTAACATTACAACTTAAAGATCACTTTTAACAATTTAGTGTAGACTGTTGCAGATTATTTACCTAGATTATTGGCAAATATGGGTTTATCTTTTAAAGGTCTGTTTATGAATTTAACTTCATCCCACAGCAGCAGACCAATAATCCATTTATAGCCGTTTATGACAGTGTTAGTTTTTCAGACCTGATAGAATTTTATATTCTTTAATTTTAAAAGAGGAGTTTTAATTTCCTTCAGTGAAGATGACATCTTGTTTTAATTTCATTTTCATGCAATAATTGTATGATGCCAACTTTGTCAAACATACCATTTGTACATCTCATTTATGAGTTGTTAATATCCAATGTCTTTTTATCTCCCAAAAAAGAAATAACATTTTTACATTTCATAATTAGGAATATCAAGTAGATTAATTTTTGCATTTATATTTTTCTGTATGGAATATATTCTCATTGAATTTTTCTATATTATGGTCCAATTTTTCATCTTTTCCTCTCTTATTTCTACCAAAGACTTCATATTCAGAAATGATTATGCCTTCCTAAGATTACAGCTATCTATATAGAAATTTATATATTTATATTTTCATCTATATTTTCTTCTAACAGATAATATTTCCACTTCTTCCACATTTGATTGAAATGTATTTGTGAATATAGAGATATAGTTTAACCTTAAGTATTTCTAAATAGTTAATTGAACACTTTTTCATAACTTAAAAATCTATCTAAAATAACTAAGAATTAAATATATTCAAGTTAACATGACAAAAAGTTAGATATCCTAAATTATGGTTTAAATTAAATTTAAAAATTCTACCTATATTCACTTCCAAGTCAGAAACAAAAAGATCATTGCCACAGTGTTCATTATTCTTAAAATTGTCTGGAATATCAAACCAATGCCATATGACCTAAAATGAAAATGGCTGTTAGAAATTATATGGAAGTGATAATATTTATTAATTATTTGGAGAAAGTAGATGGATTTGAGAAAAATCCAGACATCTATCATGACATGATAATACCAAAAAATTAAAAATATTTTCTAATATGATTCAAATATCAGGAATATGATAAAGACAGAAATCTCATTCTTAGTGACAATAAACCTAAAATACTGTTAACAAAAAATAATCCTGCTTTTCATACACAACACCACAGGAACATGTACCAAAATGGTCCTTATATCTCAAGAGGAAATTACCTGTTCCTGGAAATGAACCATGAAATTTTCAAAATTGCCAACTCTTTATAAATTAATTTACATCTTTAATGTAATCCTTATTATAATTCTACTATTATCCCTGCATATAGCTAGATGATTCTGAACTTATCTACAAGAATTAGCTGGAGCCAGGAATGAAATTATGATAGACTTCCTCTATTCAATATTTAAGTATATAATGAAAATGGATAATTAAAATAAGGATCATATGATTTTACAGCTTGCTCACACTAAAAGCCTAAAAATAATGAAACAGATGACCATTTTAAGAAGGTGATCAAAGAAATACTGGAAGTTTAATCACTGACCACAAGACTTTTATTGGTAGATCAAAGAGTAAATATACTAACGAAAAATAGGGAAAATTGCATGGCAAGGGGACTAGATGGGTACTCTACTTTGTGCGTAACTTTCCTGTAAACCTACAACTTAGCTAAAAAATTGAAATTAAAATTTAGCAAATAATTATCTATCATTAAGAAAACATAATCTAAAAATGGTAGTATGTAAGTAGAATATGCCACTTCCATATAGTGGATTATTTTTAATCTGAGGAGCATTGGATAATTTTAGAAAATGTTCATCAGATTCTCTTATGTGAAAAGAGGCCAGTATTTATTGAGACTCTATTTCTGTTGAATTTGTATACAAAAAACTGTTATATAAATGAAATGCAAACAATGATTAATCATTAGAGTAAAGATTAATTTTTGGCCATAAGATTGGCAAAGGCCCCACAAAATGTAACATGTACAAATGACTCAAAGTCGGTGTGAAAAAGGTTGGAAATTTTTAATGATTGGAAAGAACTGTCCTTTAGTTGGGGAATTTCTTAAACTGAAAGGCCCAAAGCAGCCACATTTTATGGTGGGTAGGGATGATCAATTTGGGGTGCTAAGGAAACAGAATAGCATTGGATTCCAGGTAGCAAAAGTAACTAAATTTGTCAGCACGGAGAAACAATTATTAAACAAAATGTATGGCATCATGAGCTACTCAGTTTTGAATATTGTTGTCATTCTGAGAATGCTTGTTTGGTGTAATAGTTTTGTAACTTTTCTCCTTATTCTGGGCAAACCCAGCCATCCCATGGAAACAAGAAACCAAACAGGAGTTGCAAACATTCTCTTCCTGGGATTTAAGAGGAGCAGGATCTACAGCCTTTCCTCTTTGTTCTGTTCCTGTCCATGTACCTGGTCACCCTCATGGGGAAGCTATTTATGATCCTGGACATCAACTCAGACTCCCACCTCCACAAGCCTATGTACTTTTTCCTCTCCAAGCCGTCCTTAACTGACATCAGTTTCACCTCAAGCACCATCCTAAAAATTTTGCTCAGCTTCCAGACACAGAACAAAGTTATCAGCCATGCAGCCTGCTTCACCCTGATATTTTCTTTCTTTGTATTTGTAAGCCTGAAGACTTTCCTCCTGATTGCAATGGCCTATGACTGCTTCATCACCATATGGAATACTCTTCAGATGTAAGAAGAAATGAAATCAGCATGCATATGTCAACGTGGATGAATCTTGAGGACTTTTTGTTGAGTGAAATAAGCCAGATACAAAAGGACAAATATTGTATGATCTCACTAATATGAACTAAATAAAATAAGAAAACTCATGGAGGTAAACTGTAGAATATAGGTTACTAGGAGATAGAATATGGGTTGAGAATGTGAGCTGGTGCTTAATATATGTAGAATTTTCTATAAGGTTATAATAATTGTGGAAATTAATAGAGTTAATGGTAACCACATTATAGTGATTATAACTAACATTGCTGATTTATAAATCTGATTATGGCTGAAAGGGATGAAAGGGGTAGCCTATGGATATAAATGTCAATTGAAAGGAAGCTAAAAGATAATCTAGGGGCTATATCATAATGATTATGGTGGTGGATGAAGAAGGTTTTTTAAATGATATTAAAAGCAAATTATTTGGAGTTAGATAAACCTTGTTTTGAATCCTGTATGAACTACCTTTTTGCTGATAATATTTGATAGGAAGTGAACTATTCTAAATCTTAATACCTTCCTCTATATAATAGGAATATGGCATCCATTCTCCTAAGGTTGAGGAACAATCAGCATATGTAAAAAACTCCAAATTGTTCCTTTCTTCTAGTAAGTGGATGGTCACTACCTGACTTTAAAACATACTAGAAAGCAAAATTGATCAAAAAAAAAAAAAACTGCATGGTTTTGTCACAAAGATAGTCATACTGCCCAATAGAATGGGACTGAGAGTTCTGATATAAATCCTCACATACTGTCAACTGCATTTCGACAAGGCCACCAAGATCACCAAACTGGGAGAGAATGGCCTCTTCAACAAATTGTGCTTAGAGAACTGGAGATCCATATCCAATAGAATGAGAGAAAATCACCATCTCATGCCTTATACAAAAATTAACTCAAGATGGATCAAATATCTAAATATAAGATTCCAGAACATAAAGACCTTGGAAGATATTCTAGGGAACCATCTACAAGATATTTAATTAGGAAATGGTTTCATTAACTTTACACCCAAAGTACGAGCAAAAAAATAAAAAATGAAAATAAATGGGACCTCCTCAAAATTAAAAATGTTTGCAGTTCAATGGAGTTTGTCAAAGTGAAAAGGCAGCCAACTCAAGGGGAGAAAATATTTGGTAATGATCTATCTGATAGGGGCCTAATATCCAGCACATATAAAGAAATCCTATATTTCAAAAAAAATAGGTGAGTAACCCATTTTTTAAAAAGGGGAATTGATTTGAATAGACATCCCTCCAAAGAAGCAATGCAAAAGCACATGAAAATATGCTCAACATCACTACCTATGAGGGAAATGCAAATCAAAACTACATTGGGATAACATCTTACACCCATTAGACTGGTAGATATTAAAAATAGAGGACTACAAGTGTTGGAGAGGATGTGGAGGAAAGGATGTGGTGGAAACTTATCCACTGCTTGTGGGAATGTAGAATGGTGCAGGTCTTGTGGAGGACAGTTTGGCGGATCCTGTATAAACTAACTATAGAACCAGCATATGATCCTGGAATACCACTTCTGGGTATATATTCATAAGCCTTGAAAGTAGAGAAATGAACAGATATATGCACACCAATATTCACCATTGCCAAAAGTTGGAAGCAACCCAAATGTCCATCCACACATGAAATGGAGGAGTAAATTGTGGTATATATATATGCAATGGAATATTACTCAGCTGTAAGTAAGAATGCAATATTAACACATGGGATAACATGGATGGAACTGAAGACTTTATGTTGAGTGAAGCAAGGCAGGCACTGGAGGTCAAATATTACATGACCTCACTTGTATGAATTAAGAAATTTAAGCAGACTCACAGAGCTAGAGTCTGGGAGATAGGTTAAGAGGAGACACAAAGGGAGTAAAAGATTGTGAGCCAATGCCCATACATGCAAAGTCTGTGATAAGTTGGAAGGTTGTAGTTGTGCCATGGATGGATGTCACAGTGGTGCTGCAATGCTATTGGGTTCAGCAGGGTTGGTCTGTGAGGAGGGTAGTGTGAGTGGTGTTGAGTTGGATTATCCATGAAACTGAGGAGAGGGTCAGTAGAAGGAGCAGGTGGACTCTGGGTTTTTCAGGTCTATGCCTCAAACTACAATGTTGGGAAAGTTCTTTTGGCAAATATGGCATGGGAGGGTTACTGGTGTAGGGTGATGGATGTAGGGGGCATACAAGACAGGTCACAGGAAGGGCAGGATTCTAAGGAATATGTAAATGTTCATCTTGTCATAGTGCCTTATATCAGTGGGTGGAGACCCATACAATAAACAAAAAAACATTAAACTCTCATCCTGGTGAGTTCTGCTGTGTTCTCATATAGAGTGGCAAGAGTCTTTCTAGAATGTAGGCAGAACCTAATAAAAGAAAACAGAAAAATAAGTGAAGTCCTCAATATTAATGCAATTAATTATGAATCTTATTCTTCAAAAATTGAAACTTAGTGGTTACCATAGGTCCTGAGGGAAAGGGGAGGGAATAATAGAATACATGGAACATAGGGCATTTTTAGGGCATTATAATTGTTCTGCATGATCTGGCAATAATGGATAGAGGCAATTTAAAATTTCATCAAATTTTATAAAAGTGTATGGTCCAAAATGTAAATCATAATGTAAACCCTTGACCATGGTTAGCAATGCTTCAATAATTGCACATCAATTGTACCAAATGTACCATTGGCATGTAAAATGTTATTAATAAGGGAGAGGGGAAAAGGGGGAGGGTGTTGGGTATATGGAATTCCCCTATATTCTATATGTGACTTTTCAGAAACCTAAAGCTTCTTTGAAAATAAAATGAAAATAATAAGACACTGGTGGAATATACAGAAGAAAACGTCACTGTACATTTGAGACATCAGATCTTACAATGATGAAAGACAATGTCTAATTTTTTTATTATTTCAAAAACTTTTATTTTTTTGTTTTTAACACTATTATTTTTATTTCATTTTCTTTTTTTAATATATTTTTTATTTTTTGGAAAATATATATTTAGATTACATAAATGTTACATAAAATATGTAACAAATGTATTGCCATATGCATATGTAACATATGTATTGCTATATGCCCTGCTACCTACACCTCCCACAGGGGCAACATCCTTCATTACTGTGGTACATTCATTACAATTGATGGAAACATTTTGGAGCATTGCCACTAAGCATAGATTATACTTTATATTGTTGTCATTTGTGTTGGCTACAATTATGGAAAGGTTTTGGATGACAGAAGGATAACAACTGTGGCAGGGGAGGATCATTGGTGTGGGGTGTCAGCGATGCAGGGATGTGTATGAGGGGGTTCACCTGGGGCATACCTCTAAGGCATATGAATGTGTTCATGAGTTCAGGGGGCATTGTCACCGTGGGTGGAGTTCCCCACAATAACCAAAAGATTTTCATATTCCCAATCTGGGGAGCTCTGCTAAATTCTCTGATAGAACAGCAAGAATACCCCCAAGTACAGGGGCAGTGTCTAGTGAAGGAGGCTAGACCAGTGTAATGGGCCCATGATATTGATGATTGTACTTATGAACCTTTTTTTTTAATTGAAACTTAGCCTATTATTATATATTGCCCAAGAGTTACCTCAAAAAAGCCTCCTTATTGCTCAAAATTGGTCTCTTTTTAAGCCAAACTCAACATATAAATGCACTACCTTCCCCTCAGTGTGGTATATGACTCCTGGAAATCAGCCAACTGTCACTGAGGGATCACTACCAAGCAACAACTAGCAATGCAACTGGAAAAAGACCTTGACTAAAGGGGGAAAGGGTAAAAACAAATGAGTTTATATTGTTAAGTGACTTCAATGTGAGTCGGAGGTCATCCTAGGGGTTAGGCTTATGCATGTCTCAGGAGGAACTCATTGATTGCTACACTAAATATTGCCTCAAATAATGGGGCCACTGAGGGCTCTGGACACATCTAGACACTATATGCAAGGCTCATAGCTCAACAGTATGGCATCCTGCCATTGGTCCTCACTTTGGAATTTATGTTCCCAAATGTGACAAAGTTGGGCTCATTTGTAGTTTCCCTACACATGACCCTTTTGCCCCTTATATTTGAACATATAGTTAGTACTATACTTGATAGGTGTGTGTACAAGTAGCTTAAATCTTTCATCCTTCCATGTGCCAGTTGGTCCATGAATCTCAGCAGAGTTGCAACACCTACTATCCAGTTCATTGGACTCTCCCAGGACAACTAGCAAGGGAATGATGGACAATGCCCATCCCAAGGAACACAGACGGAGTGTCTGCAACTGCAAGCAAGATATTCCCATTCATCTGACCCATGGGATCTAAGCCCCCTCTCAATTAAAGGCAGAGTGAGTATCACCATCCCAAAATCTTCAAAATTGGGGAATGAACAATGAACTAAAGTATACTTATTGTTATTCTGCTACAGACTTATTGTTATTCTAACAATGGAAGATCTTTTATCATTGATGTTGATACAGTTGTCATCCAAGGTTTTGAGGGTAGGGAGAGGGAAAACAGTTGTACTATGGGGGCATTTTCAAGATTTTGGAAGTGTTCTCTATGATGATTCAATGAAGGATACAGGCCATTATATATTTTTTCATAACTTTCAAAATTGTGTTGGGTAGAGTGTAAACTATAATATAAACTATAATCCATGTTTGGTGAAAATGTTTCAATATGTGTTCATCAATTGTAACAAATATACTACCCTAAGGAAGGATGTTGTTTATGTGGGAAAGTGTGGGAGTGGTAAGGAATGGGGCATATGAGAATCCCCTACAATTTATGTAACATTTATGTAATCAAAAGTATCTTTAAAAAATAAAAAAATAGTTTTAAAAATCATATTTCAGATGAAAGCCAATGTAAAAATATATATATCCTTTACTGATATTTTGTTACAAAAAATATCTACTTGCATTTGACTGGAACTTTCCCAATACACAGGAATGCTCAAATGTGTCCTGTCTTGAAAATAAAAAAAAAGAAATGTCCTCTTTTCATTTCACATACTTCACTGCTCATATCTAATTTTTCCTACTCAATTGCAATGCTCCTTGTATAGATGATCTGTTTTTCCTAGATTCACATAATCCCTAATATTTCTTATTCTAACTGGGTTTCCATTCCCTTTACTTGTTATCCATGACCCCCTGCATTGTTGAACTCAGTGGAATCTTATTTTTTTTTTAAATAGAATAAACATAAAATTAATTATTTAAATAAACAAGCAAGGAAATCTCAGGCCATGCCTAGAGTTAACTAGCACTCAGATAATTTCAAATAAAAGATTTCAACTTGCATTCAACCTGAACCCTTCCTTCTATATATACTTGGCTCTGAACTCACACGGAATGTTTCTAGGAAATATGGTCTCCAGTTGGGAATCTGAATTTATTCCTTTTTGAGTCCTTGATGATGGGGAGTGAAGCTACGTTCCCAGACAATAAATCAGGAAGCTGTCAGTCATTGGTCCCCCAGCCAGAGCTAGGACACAAGGAAATCACCATGCCCCACCCAACCTGAAGTTGCACAAACTGAGGTACAGCCGCAAAGGAGTTATTTACAGCTTCCTCATAGCTGCTCCTTAAGCTCCTTTGCCTCTTGTTACTCCAACTCCTAGTCCATCTTATCTCTTTTGGAAACTATTTTAAACATAAAAAACTCCTGCTTATTGTCTGTTCCCAAAAGACCAGGTTCTCAGTCTGATGATTCCAGTTTTTATTATTTGTCCTCCATGAAATCGTCTTCCTTCCATAGGTCTAAACACCAAAAAGTCTATCCAGTATTTGAAATAGAGGTTCTATAAGGTCTAAGACTGAGGAATGTATCTTAAGTAGTTCCCTTGGATCTCCAAAGCACTAACTTAGGGTGAGGATACAGCCCTTGTCATTACCTCCAAAATACCCTATTCTCCACTTAAACCAAGTGGAGGAAGTGGGTTCATTTGACAGAAACCCATGGACACTACATGTTTTTGCTTGATGATGCTTTGCCAAATTAATTAGGAATGTAATGCTTGGAATGCAAAATAAGACTTGTTATATACTCCCTCATTTATAAAATGTGAATTAATTTTAAGAAATATATTTATATCTTTTATATACCATGACCTGTTTACACCACCTTGTAAGGAATTTCTCATTTAATTTTACCTGCTTATACTTGGATGGTGCACAATGTCTGTAATTAATGATCTATTATTATTTTTATTTATTAAAACACTAAAAAATCAGTGTTTAAGTGTGTTTTTAATTTTTTGTAGTAACAGAAATACAACTCAAAATTCATGTTTTCATGACTTTTAAGTATACTATTCACTAGTAGTAATTATATTCACTTTATTGTGATGCCATCACCAACATCCTTTCTTGACCTCAATCAGAAACTCTGCACACATTAAGCAATATCTCCCCATATACCTCATCGCTGACTCCACGTAACCCGCTTTTACATTACGACAACATGAAGAATAATAAATAACATAAGCATGAGAATGTGTAAACAGAGATATGATCAGACCAAGAGTAAGAAAGCTACAGTTATGGAAATAGTGAACACCCAGGAATTGAAATGAAGGATGGCAATTGGGAACAGCATGTCTTAGAGAAAATGGATGGAATAAAATCCAAAAGACCCTCCATGGCTAACCACTAGGGAATTTTCTATTTTCCATCATATGCCCATCTCTGTGTTTGTGGAGTAACTTCAGGTAAAACCCATTCTTTCTTCCTCATTGCCGTCCACAGAAGCTCCTGGGTCCCTGTGGGTCATCAAGGGTTCATCAGTGGAGCAAGAGTTTTCCTATTAAATTAAATAATGAGTAAGACAAAAGGCCCTTCACATGAAGAAGTTATAGAGAAGGAAAAGGCTGTATTTCTTCTTAGCATAAAAATGCTGATCTGGAGGCAAGGGGCAGGGAGGGAATATTTAAATTTGGGGAAGCCATGATGATCTGGAATAGAAATTCCAAGGCTGCTTATGAAATGTACATGTTAACTCTCACTCTCTTCAAGAATTTAACAAAGGTGTGGAAGGCAAAAATGGAAGGTATTGTCATTCAAGGCTTGGGTTTTTAAGAATCACAATAAAATTGTATTTAATTTAATTGGAAATAATTCTTGAGTAGACTGTTTGCAGAGGTGTCTCCATTTTCTACTTTCCTCTGAATTGTCTTTGATTCAGTACAAAGACAATTTTTGATGATGCAGTACCCTCTTTCAGGATGTGGAGTCTATTTATCCTCCTTTGATTCTGGATTGGAGTAAAAGTGTTTAATTTTCTTTGACCAATACAATATGGTGGGAATGACAGTTTGCCTCAAGAGGCCTCAGCATGTTTCTGCTAATCTCCCATGGGCTCTACCTTAGTCCAGTGAATAACTCCAGCTTAGCCTGTTGCAGTTTGAAGATATGTGGAGAAATTATTGCCCTGTTGAGCACAGCTTAGATCAGCCTAGAGCAACCTAATCCCCAATATGAGAGGGAACCCAGATAAGTCTAGCAGAGCTCCCATAGCTGACACAGCTGGCCACACAGCAATGAGAAGTATGTCACAGATCCAAATATCTCCATACCACATATTTGGTTGCTGCAATAGAAGCATTATCTTAAACCATTTTCTTTGAGACAATTTGCTATCCAGTGATAATTAACTGACACAATAATCAATGTAAAAAGACCTAAGGACATACTGAATATTTGGCTGCTGCTTATTCTTTTGCAAAGATACTTGAATACTGCATTCTTGATCAATTTTTTATTTATGTTTATTTCAGACAACTGTTTTAAACAAGAACTACCGTTGCAGTTCATATGCCGGAAACTAGGAGATATTGGAAGAAAATGCATTTTTTTGCTGGGGTAACTAATGACCTTGCATCAGAACATTCCTAGAAGCATTTTGGGCTTGATTTCAAGCTTTTCGGTAAGTCATTCTTTCTTCATAAGGACTGAAGAGATTTTAAACAAATTGGTGATTTTAAAAAATTGAATAGAGAAAACACATAGATTTTTCACACAAGTACCCTTTAAATTTTATGACAAATCTAGAAAAAAGGATGGTATTTTGTATAGAGAAATGGAAAAAATTGGTACTTCTTATCCATTGGCATAATACAGAACATATAATCTAGTCTTGCTATACAATCCATAAAAACTCTACCACAAAGACACCATGATTTCCTAATTAAATGAATAGATATAATCACAGCAATATAAATTAATGCAGTATATGATTTAATTTTTATATTAACCATACATAAATTCATATCTGACTCTAAGGTAAATTCTAGTTTCATGGAGTTTTTAAATAATTGAAGCTCAAAGTGCTGAGGTGTTGAGTCCAACAATCATGTGCCTTTCTTCAAATCAAACACAAATGACACTTTTATGCATTCCCCCTTAGAAATCTTTTCAGAATCCCCTTTTTGTCTTTATTCCTCAAACTGTAGATGAAGGGATTCAGCATGGGTGTGACCACAGTGTACATCACTGAAGATGTTGCACTAAAGTATGTGTTGTATGAAGCAGCTGGACTAAGGTACAGCCCTAGGCTTGTACAGTAAAATAAGGAGACCACTGAGAGGTTATGCATAGGTGGAAAATGCTTTATATTTCCCCTGAAATGATGAGATTACTCATATAGAGGAAAGAATCTTAGAGTAAGAGAAAAGGATGCCAACAAGAAGACACACTCCTCGCACCCCAGCAACAAAATACATCACAATGTCACTGACGAAACTGACAGAACAGGCAAGTTGTGCCATCTGATTAAGATCACAGGAAAAGTGTGGGATTTCCAGGGGTGCACTAAAGGACAGACACAACATCACTAAGGTATGTAACAAGGAATGCAGGGCACTCAGGAGGACACAGATCAGGGGGCTCATGAAGACTGTGTAGTGCAGGGGGTGGCAGATGGTCACAAAGCAGTCATAGGACATTACAGCCAAAAGGAAGTTTTCTGTCACTCCAAAGAACAGAAAAAAGTACATCTGGGTGAGGCAGTCTGCATAGCTTTTGACTCTACTCTGCGTCTGTATGTTCACCAACATCTTTGGTCTGGTGGTGGAGGTGAACCAGATGTCAAAATATGATAGGTTGGAAAGGAAGAATTACATGTGTGTATGGAGGTGGGAGTAAGTGATGGTGGCCAGGATGATGAGCAGAATCCCAGTGAATGCGACAAGGTACATGGACAGGAAAAGCCCACCATTATAGTTCCACTGTAAATCCCAGGAGAAGAAACTCTGAAATGTGTGTATCATTTCTTAGCTTAATATGTTTGATGTTACTAAAAGTAAACAGACAAAAAATAACATGGCTCAATTTCAAACTATCAGTCATTACTTACATATCTATAATTAACATTTGGGCTTAAGCAAATAATTTCCATATTTTGTTTATGTAACTGTTCCCTTTTAGGTGACTCCTATGGGCATTAAAGGCTCACTTTCATAATATTCCTCAAAGTCAAGTATTCTAAGGTTTTCATGAGAAAATCATTTTTTCATTTGAGGAATATATATTGAGAGCTGACTTTCAACATGACACTGTCTAAGCAATGGGCATACAGTGTGAAACAAGAGTGCTTGCAGTCTTTTGATGGAGAAAGAATATAAGCAGATAAAATAGGCGTATAATATATTAGATGTTGGTAATTGCTAAAAAGAAAAGAAACCAAGTAGAAAGAAGTGAGTAAATAGGTCATGCTATGTTTTACTGAGTTTCCAGGTGAAACAAATACACAAGATGACATTTGAAGAAGACCTCATGGAAAGGAATGTTGGAGCCATAACGAAACCTGGGCCAGTGTGTGCCCAACATAAAAACGCCAAGGTCAAAGGCGCTAAGTACACAACTTGTTTCAGGATTCAAGGCTAACAAGGAAGCCCATGTGGAAGTGGGATGAGAAGAGGAGGAGTATCATGCAGTTTTTCTTCTTCAATTTATCAATGTGGTTTATTATACTAATTAATTTTCTTGTGTTGTACCACTGTTGCTGACCTGGAATAAAACCCACTTGATCTTTGTATATAATTCTTTTAATGTGCTTTTGGATTCTGTTTGTAATCAGTGTGTTGAGGATTTTTGCATCTATACTCTTTAACAATATTGGTCTGTAATTTTCTTTCTTTCTTTTTTTTTTTTTTTTT